>JAASGK010000346.1:0-27450 GCA_023334195.1 Globisporangium emineosum
AAATGCAAGTGCGTCGACGTACGATGGTCGTTGTGAGGACAGTGAAGAGCGTGGAGCTGCGCATGATCGCCGCGTGGTTCGAGTTCGCGGTGCTCTTCACGTTGAGCGACAGCGCGAACGCGACCGCGCCGCGAAGTCCTGAGAACCAGATCACGACCATGTACTTGAACGGGATCGGCCGCTGGCGCCACAAGTTCGAGACGTACGAGAGCGTGACCACAATGAGCCCACGGGTGACCAGACACACGCCAAAGCTCACGAGCGTGAAGTTCCAGTCCCACTCGAACGTGTCCGAGTCTGCTCACATTTGACAACGATAGAGTTAGGTACCAAGCAAGCTCCCCGCCTCGTCCATTAATCGCGCAAGACAGCAAGCAGGATAGGGTACAGTACTTACAAGCGAACAAGCTCACGCCCAGGTAGATGAAGAGAAAGTTCTCGGCGAGGAACGAGAACGTGGGCAGCAGGTGCTTGAACGTCGTCGCGCTGGCGCGCGAGATATTGTACAAGTGGTAGTGGCGGATGAACGCGCCGCTGAAGAACACTGCCAAGTGGCCGCTTAGCTGGAAAAACTCGCCCGCCAGGTAGCTCGCGTACGCAAAGAGCAGCAGCGTGCAGATCTCATACGCCTGGTGCTGTCGCAGCACGTCGTCCGATTGCTATAGGCAGAGTACAAGGTGGCGCAACTGTTATTAGTGTGTTTGTAGGCACCAGATACCGAGCAGAACCAATTTCAACACACACTTACGCGCAACAGGTACGCGGACGAGTACCCGACCACCGCAGCCAACGCGAGCGAGCCAGCACCAATGCCGACCAGCTCTGCGAGTAGACTCAGTGCATTCAGAATGCTCATCTGCGTGTCGTCATTCTGCACGCGCATCTCGCAGAGATTGAAGATCGCGATCGCTAAACCAATTTCCATACAAAAGATGGTTAGACCCACACCCACACAATCAAATGTAAGATCTTCACGTACTGATCGCATTGTTGAGCGAGCGCTCGCCGAAGATGAGCTCCGGGATCAGCGGCGGCACGTGGCTCTTTCGGAGCACCAGTTGCGTGGCAATCGGGTCGATCGCCGAGATCAGCGCGCCGTACAGCATCGACTCGGCGGGCGTGAACGACGTCGTGAGTAGCAACGTCTGGCCTAGCCAGTAGATCAGCGCCCCAGTAAGGCACGACGCAAGGACCGTGCCGACCACGCCCAACAGGAACACATCCCACAGGTTGGCGAAGAAGCCGCGGTGCTGTGTGTTAAAGCCCGCTTCCAGCACGATCAGAGGCAGCAGCCCAAAGAAGAGGATCTGCGGGTCCAGTCCAATGTCGTACGCGCGCTGCACGTAGGGTACACAGTAGATAAAATCGAGGAGACAGGTGAGCCAAAGCAAATTCGGTTGACTTGAAGAAGGTTGCGAGTTCCGCGACAAATTCAAGCTTACCGCCTTGGAAATGGAGGATAGCACGAGACCAAACTAGCCAGAACGGATCCGCACAAACGTACACAGTTAGTTTAGATGAATTCGAGCGGAACAGCGACCTGCTGGATGCCATGGAACTTTCGAGGCAGCTCACTCACCCCAACGCCAAGCACGATCGCCCACGCGGCAGTCGAGAGGAGCGGCGCGGTCTTCTGACGGTCGATCTTGTACGCGATGTGCACAATCAGCAGCTCCAGCAGCGCGCAGACCAGGAGCTCGCCGCCCGTCCACTGCTGGCGCTTCAGTTCGTCCATGCTGGATGGTTGGTTGGGTAATGACGACCTCACCTGGCAGATACTACGTGAATGTGCCATCCTACTACAACCAAACAAAGCCAACCGTCCTTGTTGACAGTATCATCTTGATCGCACCGTTGGCTGAAGAATGAATGAAGAGGAAAAAAAAGCAGCCACCAAGCGCCTTTCTCAGGAAGGATTGACTCAGCGACGAGGCGGTGATGGCTGATTCAGCCGTATCAAAGATACCCAAGTCCCCACAACGTCAGAATTCGTTCCTTCCTGCTCAAATGGAGACTACCGAGCCGGAGGAAGAGCAGCAGTGGACAGGCCGCCACCTGCTCATCTCGGCGCTCATCCAGCTGCTGCTCGTGCACATCGCGTACAAGATCGACCGCAGCAAGTCGGTGCCGTACCTGTCCACGGCGTCCTGGGCGATCTTGTTCGGCATTGCGGTGCGTACAAATTTGGTTGACTGACTTGGCTGGCTGGCTAGGCACTAGTAAGTAGTTAGACTGGTTCACAAGCTCACTGTGCTTTGGGTTTTAATACTCTGTAGTTTGGCGCGCTGCTGTCTTTCATGTCCAAGAAGCGGGCGAGCGGCACGGGGTTGGATCCGCAGATCCTCTTCTTCGCGCTCTTGCCGCCGATCATCCTCGAGGCCGGCTTCAACACGCAGCGCAAGGGCTTCTTCTCGAACTTCTGGACGATCTTGCTGCTCGCGCTCGTCGGTACGATCGTCGCGACTCTCGCGACTGCCGGCGGGCTGCTTTGGCTCGGACGCCATTTCGACTTTATCACGGAGCTCAAGCCCGCCGAGGCACTGCTGTACGGCTCACTCATCTCGGCAATCGACCCGGTGTCGACGCTGGTCGTGCTCAAAAAGAGCCGCGCGCCGAGCCTCCTGTTCAACCTGCTGTTTGGTGAGAGCGTGCTCAACGACGCCGTGTCGATCGTGATCTCCGCGCTTTTCCAGCAGTCCATATTGGAAGAAGACGACTCGCCACTCACGTGGCGATCCGCGAGCGAACTGGCGGGCGAGCTCATCGGCATCGGCGTGGGCTCGGTGGCGCTCTCGGCAGCGATTTGCCTGGCGTCTGCGTTCATCCTCAAAGTACCGTGTCCTTTGTGCTGGATTCGCTATGTGGCTCTTTGAGTTCCATACTCACCATGGTACTGTGTGTGTGTGTGTTAGCACTCGGACACCGCGATGAAGCAGTACCCGACGTACGAGACGTCGGTGATCCTGCTGTCGGCGCACGCGAGCTACGTCGCTGGCGAAGGGTTCCAGCTCAGCGGCCTGCTCTCCGTGTTCTTCAGCGGCGTGTTCATCCGGCACTACCACATGTACAACATCTCGAGGGCGAGCGCCGCCACGTTCACGCACTTGCTCTCGACGCTCGCGTTCCTCTCCGAGAACTTTATCTACACGTACCTCGGTGTCAGTGTGTTCGCATGTAAGTAGTACTATGGAGTGAATGGCGTGTTTGTCTGTGTATCCATGCCTTTTATATGAGAGTACTGGTTCACCTGGCTGTTGTATACCATAGTCTCGGACCTGTTCAAGTGGGACTGGGGCTTCATCGGCGCGAGCTTTGTTGTGTTGCTCGTGGCGAGAGCGCTCAACACGTTCCCATTGTGCGCGCTCGCGAATCTCTGTCGCCGACAAGGCCAGTGGATCCCCGTCAAGTACATGACGGTGATCTGGTTCTCGGGGCTGCGCGGCTCGATCGCGTTCGCGCTCGCGCTCAACGTGCGCACCTTGGGGAACTCGGACCACGCAGACGTCATCAGAGCCTCGACGCTCTTCACCGTGCTCTCCACGACCATCGTACGTGTAGTGTGTAGCTGCTGGCAATTGTACAGCGCATCCGTCGCCGTATCCTCAGAGTCATGACGAATAATCTTACGTGCACATAGCTCTTCGGGATGGCTACGGGACCGCTGCTTTGCGTGCTTCAGCTCAGCCAAGGCACCAAGCAGCATCAGCACCACCATGGCAACGGCACTACCGCCACCACTACCAACAGCGACGAGGCGTCCGTGCTGATCGAAGAAGCGCCCGAGTCGCTCACAGCAGCGCTCGAGTACGGCAGCGTGCGCGAGCTTTGGGTCGCGCTCGACGAGACGCACCTCAAGCCGCTCTTCGGCGGCAAGCCGCGCCGAGCTACCGGCGGAGAACGAGGAGAGGGCCGAGCACAGCGGCAGACGTGACGCCAGCATACGAGGCGCCCATTGTGCACTGCACTTGACTGTCTGTTCCGATAGCATCGCAAGCGTTCACGCCCTGTGCGCGCGCTGTTTAGTCTCTCATTACTGGAGCTTTTCGCGACATGGGAGGGCTTTTAATTTTTGCGTGTCATCCATTCCCTCTAATGTTATATCATTCCCTCTAATATTCTATCCCTTTCAAAGTCGCTCAATACCATTTCATCTATTTGCAGGGTTTACGATGTCTGTTCTATGTTTCATAAAACCTGGCATATTTTATTTTTGAGATGGGCAGGAGTGAATGTCACCCACGAATCAACTCCCACATCATAAAGACAAGACAGCCAAGCTCACCGAGGCAGAGAAAAGAGAGAGAAAGCAAGGCAGGCAGGCGGCCAGTACATCGCCCCTCGCTCCCTTCACTCCGCCATTCGGCAATCAGCCACCAAGCCACCACCAGCACCTGTCTGTTGGTCGATAGAAGCAAGCGCGTGAACGCACCAATGGAGGACTCGGCGGACGAGCAGAAGCGCTGGACCGGCGCGGAACTGCTCGCGTGCGCCGTGACGCAGCTGCTGCTCGTGAACGTGGCGTACCGGATCGACCGCCAGAAGCGCGCGCCGCTGCTCTCCACGTCCGCTTGGGCCATCTTCCTCGGGCTCGCGGTGCGTTCGTCATCCTTTGCTGCTCTGTGTGCGGATATCAGCTCATGGCTCTACTGACATGTGTGCTCTCTCTCTCTCTCTCTCCCATCTCCGTGCTTGTGTCCTCATCTTCAGTGCGGCGGGATGCTCTCCATCATGTCCAAGACGGTAAGCCATTATACCGCATTGGCGCCTCCTATCCAATATGCGTACATCGCCACGCGTCTAACACCCGGGCTCTATGTCTCGCAACCTCGTTAGCGCGTGCACAGCGCCGGGCTGGACCCGCAGATCCTGTTCTTCGGGCTGCTGCCGCCGATCATCCTCGAGGCCGGCTTCAACACCCAGCGCAAGGGCTTCTTCTCCAACTTCCTGGCGATCCTACTGCTTGCGATCGTCGGCACGCTCATCGCGACATTCGCGACGGGCGGCATTCTCATTTGGCTCGGCAACGTCGGCGTCATCACGCAGCTCACGTCGGCCGAGGCGTTCCTCTACGGCTCGCTCATCTCGGCGATCGACCCGGTGGCGACGCTGCTCGTGTTCAAGAAGTCGAACGCGCCGCCGCTGCTGTTCAACCTGGTGTTTGGCGAGAGCGTGCTCAACGACGCCGTGGCGATCGTGATCTTCACGCTCTTCAAGGAGTTCGTCGAGAGCGGCAACTCGGAGGTGAACTTGGCCGTGGCATCGTCCATGGTGTTCCAGTTCGTCGGCATCGGCGTCGGCTCGGTGATGCTCGCCGGTGTGATCTGCTACTCGTCCGCGTACATGCTGCTGCACTCGGACGCGGCGCTCAAGGAGCACCCGACGTACGAGATCTCGATCATCTTGCTGAGCTCCTACGCGAGCTACGTGACCGCGGAGCTCTGCGACCTGAGCGGTCTGCTCGCCGTGTTCTTCAGCGGGGTGTTCATCCGCCACTACCACATGTACAACATCTCCAAGGCGAGCTCGTTCGCGTTCAAGCACCTGCTCTCGACGCTCGCGTTCCTGGCCGAGAATTTTATCTACCTGTACCTGGGCATCAGCGTGTTTGCGTTCCGCGAGTCGTTGCTCTGGGACTGGGGCTTCATCTTCGCGACCGTGGGCGCGTGTCTCGTGGCGCGTGCGCTCAACACGTTCCCGTTGTGCTCATTAGCAAACTTGGGCCGCAGCGCGCGCCGCAAGATCCCATTCGCATACATGCTCGTGATCTGGTTCTCGGGCCTGCGCGGCGCCATCGCGTTCGCGCTCGTGCTCAACGTGCAGACGTCGGACCCGGACCACGCGGCGAGATTGAAGAGCGCCACGCTCTTCACCGTGCTCTTCACGACCGTGTTCTTTGGCATGGGCACGAGTCCGCTGCTCGCGCGACTCAACCTGAGCGGTAGCAAGGGCGAGGGCCACGGCGAAGGCGCCGACGACGAGCCGGAGGTCCCTCACTCCAGTGACACCCACGTGCTCTCGCACGTCTCGGACGAGCAGCAGTTCCTGCTGCTGAGCCAAAGCACCAAGTACGACTCACCCCCAGGCAGCCAGAGCGTGCACGACATGTGGGTCGAAGTGGACGAGAAGTACCTCAAGCCGCTCTTCGGTGGGAACCCACGGCTGCTGCGCAACGACTCGACCATGTCGAACAACGCGGACGACTACCAGCCCTTCGAGTGATGTCTGCCATCCTGGACATCCCATCCAGCAAGGCCATGTGCGTGCGTAAGTGTCAAATGTTACAATGAGTGAGTATGTAAAGAAAGCCCAGCCAGCCAGTCCTTGCAACTGGGGGGGTAGAAGAATTTTTTTGAAAGGAAATGGTTCTCGAGAGAGCTCTTATAAAAGTTGTTTTTCTCCAAAATAGCAACCGTGGTTCTGACGTTGTGTGTGTGTGTTTCGCGTGTCTGTCTGTCAGTTCAGTCTGTCCCCTCGTCGCTGAGCACGCCAGGCGCCACTCGAGCGAGCCAAAGCGTCAAGGATGGCCGCAGCATCGTCTTCAGCAGCGCAGGACCTGGACGAGAAGAGCCTCATGAGCTTCGTGGACGACGCGATTGACCTAGACTGTTCCGAGTGGGGGGAGGGCGGCGGCAGTAGCGGGCCCTCGAGCTCCATTCTGCAAGCCCCGCCATCGATACGCTCTGGCAACTACAAAGCCGCCTCGCTCTCGTCCTCCTCACTAACGACAGGGCCCTTGTCGTCGGCTTCAGCTTCATTTTCGAGTCGCAAGCTTCCGGACATCGCGCTCGACCTCTCGGGCTCATCAGGGCCAGCCGCAGCAGGATCTCCAAATGGTGGACACCTTGGCACCAACAGTGTCTCCCTCCCATCTCCATCGTCCTCCTCATCTGCATCGTCCTCCCCTCAGCACCACTCCGAGGCGAAGAAGAAGCCGTTCCTCATGGCGATCGGCTTGAACGAGGTCATCGCCACGAACGACGACAACCATGAGGACCACCACGACCACGCAGACGACCATAGCACCGCTGAGAACGACCGATCCGCGATGCAGGCCAAGCATGCCAGCAGTAGCCCTGCTAACGGCGGAAATGGTCGCTCACCAAAGAAGTTCCAGCTCGGTCTGCCCCAGAAATCGCCCTCGTACACGCTCGCGTCGCCGAAGAGCAACACGTCGCCAACTGGAGGCAACGGCAGCAAACTACTGCCCATCGGCTTTGGAGGAGGCACCAACAATGGCGGTGGCTCAGCAAGCCCCCACTCGCTGTTGAAATTCGATCCGATCATGGGCAGCAGCGGCAAGTGTGTCGACTTAGAAGGCGGAGGAGGAGCCAAGTCCCGAGCAGCTTGTACATCGCTCAGCAGCTCTCGAAAGACGATCGCGAGTCGCTCACCGCTCCGCGATCGCTCGATCCTCGGCATCTCGAGCGAGAGTGAGTTTACGATCGCACCGCCAAAGTCGACAACGGCTTCGTTTTCAAGCTCCTCATCGCCTTCAAAGCTCGATCCGCTCGACGCTGAGAGTATTCGCGCCTCGACGTTCGCTCCAACTGGGGCGTCGATGCTTGTTCCCGAGCGCAAGACGTCTCTGAAGTTGCCTAGATCGTCTTTCTCGTTAGGCTCCTCGTCATCTCCGGAGAAAGCGCAGCCTCAGTCTCCACAACAGGAGACTAAGTCGATAGCCTCAAGTTCGTCAGATAAACCACCAGAAGCAGCAGCACCAGCAACAGCGCAACCGAAGTTCCGCAACCCGTTCAAGAAGAACGCCGCCTCTGGAGATAAGAGCGCTAAGTCGACAGCAGTAGCAGCTCAGGACGACGACATTGATCTACTGGGCGATTCGCGCCATTCGTCGATCGCCCAGGTCCCAGTCGCGACGCTGGCGCCGATGGACGAGTTCAACTGCCTCTCGTTCTCACTGAGAGCTGGAGGCGGTGGCAAGCAATCGGCTCGGGATCTTCCAAGTTTGTCGCTCTCGTCCGACACTAAAGACATTGGTGATACTAGCGCTAGTAGCAGCAAATCACCAGCAAAGAAGACCAAGAAGTCCAAGGACAAGGACAAGCAGCAGCAGCAGCAGGATCAGGAGGTCAAGTAAGAAGCCAATAATATAACGCTATCTAGCCAAACGTCCAAGGTGAGTCTAGCTTATTAATTAAATAGCGACGAGTAGAAAAACTGCGTGCTCCCGATCTGCACTTCCTGCGCGTGCTGGTACAGTCTTCGCTTCAGGTGCTTGCGCACGAGGTTGGTCGGGTCCTGGCGCATGCGCTCCCACTCGGCCTCACCTTCGAGGAATCGGTCGCGGTGCACATGTAGGGCCTTCATGTGCTTGTCGGCGCGCTGTCGGATCTCGGAGCAGCGCACCAGCAGATCATGCGAGTTGACGCCTGGGAGCGCGTCCTGCGCCGCCTTCTCGACTGTTTCGATGCTGCGGAAGTGGCAGCTCACCTCGGGCTTCGCTAAGTCGACACCACCGCCAATTTCAGTTGCGAAAGCAGGTGAGGACGATGATGATCTGAGCTTGTTACTGTGGTTCGCTTTCTTTGAGGGCGAAGAAGACTGGGGAAGGTGCTGCTGGTCGAGCCCACTAAGTTGCTGTTGTCGTTGCTGGCTTTGTTGCTTTTGCTGCTGCACCTCGATCGCTTTCCAGTTGCGCCGCTGCCAGGGGGACTCGGACGTGTTGTTGACTTTGCGCGCGAGCTCCTCGACCTGCTTGTTGTCGTGCGGCGTGTAGCTCCTTGTGTTGATCAGGTGCAGCCGGCACTTGTGTGCAGTCTGCTCCTGCGCGATGCGCTCCTCCTCGATCACTTTCTCATCCGCATCGATGAGCGTCTGCAGCATGCGCTTCTGTTGCTTGGGGTCCAGCAGCGTGTTCGCCAGGTCGACCGCGTTGCGGAGCTTGAGTTTGCTCAGCGAGTTCTCGATCGTGGTCTCAATTGCTGCGGCTGAATGAAGAACTACAGCTGACTGGTGGTGGGGGTGACTCGCATGTAGCACTTGGTTGTTTCGCTGCTTTTGCAGCACGTGCTCGCTTTGGTAGTAGTCCCCCACCGCTGTTTACAAGACAAGAATTAGGTTTTGTCAGGGGCAAGCAACAATGTTCAGAGAAGGCAACGAACGCACCTGCTTGGATGTGGAGCGAGTCGACGGACAGCTGCTTCTCTTGGAACGCCAGGATTTTCTAGCTCGCCACCAGTAGCATCAAATCCGTTTCGTGAGTCAGTAATCTACCACCAAATTCACTCGCAGCTGGTCTGTAGCAATGCACATACCTCGTAGGTCGCTTGGTCGAGCTGCTTGGTGAACTTGGCGTTCATCGAGTCGACTAGTGTAGACGCCGCCGCAGAGCACGTCGGGAAACTCAGAGTCGACTGCGAGCCAAAGAGCAGCTGTGATCTGCTGAGACTCAACGAGACTTCGCCGTTTTCGTCGCGGTGCTGCTGACTTAGTAGGTCCATTGCGCGCACAGTGAGTCGTCGCGAGCGCTCGGCCTGTGCGACGCAGTCGAGAAACACACTCGAGTCGAAGAAATGGTCGTCTCGCTCGATCGTCGAGCCGATCTGCTTGCTCTTGTAGCGCACGTACTGCCGCTCCTCGCTATTGAGCGTGTCGAACGTGCTGATCGAGTAGTTCCACGGCTCGAGTTCTGCTCCGTCGTCGTCATTCTCCTTACCAACAGCTGGAGGATCGGGATGACCACCGATTGTCGACTTTACAGCGAGGTTGGCTCGCTGTTCTTTTGAATTCACCGGCTGGGGTGATGCAGTGGTAGTTGAGACCTTCAGCCCACTGGTCGACAGCTGAAACAGGCGGTGAATGATACTCTGCTCCTCATTCCTGTCTTCCAGGTCGCCCGATGTATCGTTCCCATCGTCGGCCGTCCCGCGAAGTGTCCTCGACTTGGTGGTGTCTAGGATGCTACTCTGGGAACCACCAGGTCTTCTCGTGCTGCTACTGCGGTTGGATGCTGCGAGTTGCTTCAACGAGCAATCATTCTCTTCTTGTTCTTCTCCCTCGAGCGAAACCTCGTCGCCGTTCTCCGCGTCGATCTGAACCCGCTGGATCACGCGCGCGACCGGGATGCCCGCCGACCGAGCCTCGTTCTTGAGCTATTTCGCACATCACAATACGAACCAGAGGTTACACGTTGGGAACTTGACTTGCCAACCAGTGAACAACAAGTCGATCCTTACCATTTGCTTGATGGTCATGCGGCTGCCGTCGAACCGCCGACCCGCAGCAGCTGCGCCACCAACGCCTTTCTCGCTCTTGGATCCGGCAGTTTGCGGTCGCAAAGCCTTCTTCTTCGTGCTCTTTGGCTCTCCGCTACTATTGTTTTGCGCCTGAGCGGGCGGTTTAAAGTACTCGATCGCATGCCCGCATTCGCTCTCGACGTCCTTGACCTCGGAGTCCGTGATCCACTCGCCATTGAGCCGCTGGAGCATCGGGAACCCGCGTTTCCGCGGCAGCTTGCTTCGGTACTTCATCGTAGTATGCGTGGGGGCCCGCGCCACCACCGCTCGCTTCTTATGCATGTTGTTCTTCTTTCGACCAGGCATCACAGTGCTATCATTGCTCGTATCGTGAAATTTGAGCTGCTCGTCCTTCTGCGCCATGGTCAGCAGGCTCTCGTCGCTCCCGGGCTCGCTGAACAGCGCTTCGAGCAGGTACACGCGGTTGCTCTGCAGCCGCAGCGGGTTTCGCTGCAAGTCGAGCTCTCGGAGGCGAGGCGACGGCGCCAGCGCCAGGACATCTTCCAGCACGTATAGTAGGTTGTCCTGAAGCTGGAGCACTTCGAGCCGCAGCATCTCGGCCGCGACGAACGCGCCCGGGAAGCGCGTGATCTGGTTCATCGACAGGTCGATGCGAACCAGGTTCTTGAGTGTGAGCAGGTCCGACGGCACGGCTGCGAGTTTCTGCGCGCGGAACGCGGCGCTGGCCTTTTGCTCGTGGAGGCCATGGCTCGCGGCGAGTTTGTTGCTGGACGGAGACGGCCGCCTCGCCCCAGGAGCAGCAGCAACAGCAACCATGCAGGCTCACGAGATGTAGAGCTGTGAATCCAATGGCTTCGATAGATAGACAACTTGTGTGGGACTTGGAGAGTGGCGTTCATGTGTGACAAGATATAAATACCAACAGAGAATGTGCGGTCACCGTTGACGTGAGTGAGTCCAGCGTTGCCTTGCCGTTCCGCCATGGCGGCTCTTCGTGCACTGCGGCCATTCATTTGCTTGCGGAAGCGCGAGCACAGAGGGAGCGATGGCGTCTTCGCTGCTGGACGAGCTGCCGTGTCTCCTCGACGAAGCCGACGAGCTCATGGCGCGCTTTGCGTTCTTCATGAAGCTCTTGACCAAAGGTGGATCTCGACGAAGCGCTGCTCCCGTAAATTCCAATAGTGCCAGCTGTCTAGGCGGAGAAAACCTGACAGTGGACGGACTCAGTGTCTCAAAGCTTCGCGAGTGCCTGAGCTCCAGCGAGACCGAGAGTGCGCTCAAGTTCTTCGCGAAGCAGTTCCTCACGTCGCAGCCCGTGCCTGTGGAGAAGATGCACGCGCAGCTGCAGCTGCAGCTTCCGCAACAGAACCAGAATCACCCAGAGGCCAGGAACGCGCTGCTTTTGGTCGCGAAGAAGGTGTTCCATCTGATGAAGCGCATCCACCACTGGCAGCGCGCCGCGTGGGGGATCCTGACCCAGTTCTTCGCCGAGTCGGCGTATCTGACGTTCGCCAAGCACCGGCTGCTCACGGCATTGCTGCTCAACACGCTCACAAAGTACGTCAAGGTGCATTTGCTGTGGACGTCATGCCAAGCCATCCCGAGTCTGCTCTCGGTGCACACGTTCTCCCAGTACCTAGCAAAGCCTGGCTTGGGGTTTGGACCTGGGAGCCTAGGCTCAGGCTCGTCAGCAGGTCCAATGGACCCAAGTGCGTCCATGTACTCGCCGCTGGACCACGTGGACCACCACTTGAGGGAGTACGTGCTCTGCTTTGGCTCGAGTCCGCTGTTCAAGATCCAGCAGGACTTCCAGCAGCACCCAGATGGCGGCGAGATCGCGCGGAACCTGTCGACGCTGGCGATCTCGTGCTTTGAGAGCTTCATCGGCTGCCATGACCTCGAGCAGCTACGCAACCAGGGCGTGTTCGACATTGAGAGCTTCTCCCACGGCAACTACGCGGCGCTGGGTGTGTATGAGGACCTGCTGTTCAGTCACGAGCAGGAAGAATGGGTGGTCTGCGTCGCGCTCTGCCTGCCCCAGCAGCTCAAATCGTCGTCGTCGGCATCGTCATCAGTTCGCAGCGGATGCCAATCTGCTGGGAACAATAACAGCGTGCAGCTCTGGGACTTCGTGCACGTCATCGCGCAGGACCGGCTCGTACTGCCCGTGTTCCGAGACTTTGCCGTCAACCTACACACGCTGCTCTACCAGCAGATCGCGTCCACGCTCTCTGGGAATGGCGGTGGGGCGATCAGCAGTTCGCTGGCACCGTCGTCGACTTTGTCGGGCTCTTCCTCTTCAGCACCATCAAGTTTAGGGCAGTCGTCGCTCAAGAAACTCGTAAGCGCGCTAAGTAAACAGGCGCTGCGCACCTGTGCTGAGCAGCACGCGCAGCGAGCGCAGTTTGCCAAATGGCTCTTGCAGAGTTGCTCCAATTTGCTCACTCAGTGCGCAGCGCTCGTGGCCCCACTGTTCCCAGTGTTGCTTGGCGCCTGTCGCGTCGCGCGGGACGAAATCGAGTGGCTACTGTGCCACGAAGACCACCAGCAGCAGCTTTTGCTGCCGGCACACGTGAAACCCAAGCACTTGGCTCGCGTCCAGAGCTCGTTCGCGGGCAATAGCGGCATCTGTGGGGATCTGCTGGTGCTCACGCACAGACTGAGGGCGCTCGTCCAGCAGAATGTCCACTTTGTCAAGGACTACTATGAAGAGTTCCTGACCTGTGGCGACGCCGATGCGATCGCGTTCGAGATCCAAGCGCTGCTCGACAATGCAGGCACTGAGCTCCAGAATGGCGGCAAACCGGTGGATCCACGCGTTGAGCAGATTCTGCGCAGCTTTGCCGTGAAAGAGCGCTACCGGCCAATACTTGGCGCTTCTAACAGTGGCAACAGCAGCCAGATCAAAGTCTCACCTTGGCGTCGCGAGTGGAGACAGCTCAGCGTCACTTTGCTCTCAAGCAGCTCCCAGGAACTGCCGAGTTCACTACTGAAACTGATGGAGCGCGCGTGCTCGCACTCCAAGTACGTCGAGAGCGCGACCAGTTTGCTGGATTTCCACGCGCAGATCTCGAAATGGTGGTGGTTCGCGAGTCTCGTTGAGAAACTGCACCAGCAGCTGCTGCTCTCGGGCGGCAGCGGGGCCAGCCCAGCGATCGCCATGTTGGAAATTATCGAGGCCACGATCTGTGGAGACTATGCGCTCGGTGAGATCGTCGAGGAAGCCGAAGCGCAAGAGCAAGGGATTCTAATGCAGGGGCTCTACTTGCGGATGGAGAACGCTATTGGCGTGCAGTTGGGGCGCGCCATTGACTCTGTAGTAGACCACGAGGCAGCTTTACACACTAGTGGGCCACGCCTGAACCAGCAACACCCCACCGGTAACTCTGTCGACCATATTCAGGGTAGCAAGAGCGAGAAATCGCGCCGCGAGTCCAGAGTTGGTGGTGCTACGTCTTCTTCGTCATCGAACAACCACAGCAGCTTCAAGAGCTCCGAGTACCGATTCCCCTCGGCGATCTCCAGCATGCGGGGGAGCTCTGGAAAGACAAAGCCCGGAACTGTCGGTGTACCAAATTCATTCTCTAGTGGTCCGCTTGGCCCGTTAGCCAAGGCAAATGAGGCGCTCTACAAGCTAGCGAGCGCTATTCACACGCAAATGGTGAGAAGCAGCGACACCAAGCTGGCGGGCCTTGTCGAGCGCCACGTGCGACTCTGTATCGCGCGCTTCTTGCGCGGACTCGTCGAGTTCTCGGACCTGAGCGGCATCAACAGCTCCAGTGCTACCACTGGCTCGCGAGCTACTGCTGCTTCGGCGGGGCCGTCGTCGATTGGCTGTGGGCTCCGCTGTAGTCTTCAACACGCAGCATTCCAGCTGCAGTGCTACGTGAATTGTGTGCAGAAGCTCTTTCGCAACGCGACGTTCGTGAACTTGACGCAAGTAGTGCTCGATACGCTGGCGTCAGAGCGCGAAGGCAAGACCAGTACTGCACGAGCGATGCCAGTGGTAGCGAAGTTCGCGGACACCCACCAATGGACTGCGATGCAGAGCGCGACGTACTTCTACACGTCGATGCTGCAGGGGAAATGCGCGCCACTGGCTCAACCGTCATCAGCAAACTCATTGATCGCATCACGGCGCAAACAGAGCTTCGTTTTCCTTCAAAGTGTTCAGCTACAGACCGTCGAAAAGATGATGATGCCCGAGCAATTCACGAGTCCGGCAGCGCTCCGAAGTCTTCGTGAGATCGTCGGCAGCATCGGAATCAAATCGCTTGGGGCCTCGATCGTGGGATTTGTGTGTAGTCAGGTGCAGACACTTCGGCAGACCCTCGAGCAGGACCAGATCGCGCTGATCCGGTTCGACAAGAGCAGCGATGCGCCGTACAGCGAACTGGCGATGGCGGTCAAGCAGATGGCGCGTCTTGAAGACTTTGTGACTCAAATGGTGCAGATCGGACTCCACCTGTTCTTTGCAGGGCTCTTGCAGCAAGTGGAGCCATCGTTTTCTATTCAGAACGACTTGCAATGGCAGCAACTGCTCAATAATGAGCGAGGCATCGGGCAAAGTGACAACGACGGTGCTGACCGAACACAAGCCAAGATCTGGAAACTGCTTCCAGTCGCATTCGCCGCGAGCTTCCACTCGGATCTGTGGCGCCGATCAAAGTACCTGGAGGCTCTGGATGCCACGGACACGAATGCGCACATGAGCTGCACTGCGATGCTGCACTTGCTGCAGCTCGTGCACGACGCGCCAGCCAAGCGGACGACACCAATGACGAATGACTCGGGTCACGCGAATCAGCGGAGTAGTGTCGAGCCAACGGAAGGCGACGGCGGAGACAACGGAGAAGACGATGACGGAGTGCCTGAGAGCGGACGCCATAACCCGCAGTATCGAGCGCTGCTCCGACACCTCGTGACGCTCAGCAGCCAGTCTGCGCTGGGGCTGCGCGCGGCCTCGAAGGAGCTGCCGTCACCCGCGATGCTCACAGCAGTGCGCATGCTTGTCGAGCTGGCAGGTGAAGGCTCAGGCTGCGAACACCGAGAGGAGGAAGATGAGACGCGGCGCCGCCGCCTGGAAATCGGGATCCTGGACCAGTACCTCCCCGACATTGTCTTCCAGATGTGCAGCAGCGCGCGTGTCGGATGATGAGACGCATACACTTTGGGAAAAGCGCGCCGCTATCGATAACTACAGTAGCAATACACGCAAGCACCAGCTCAAGTGGGTGTTGATCCGCACAGAGAGCAGCAAACTGTAACTGTTTTGCACCTGTCAAACAGAAAACTGTCAAATTTAACTTTGACGTTATCAATAAAAATACAATATATAATAATAACAATAATAATTGTGTATTTTTTAAAATTAAAATACCATTAATTAAGGTCCTGCTGTGCGTCTGAGCGGATGGCTGAGAACCCACTCGATCGCATGGCCGCTCTTGGTTCTCGACGTCTTGACCTCGGAATTGGTGATCCACTCGCCACTAGGCCTCTGTAGCCTGTACTGCCACTGGTATTAATAGTTGTAGTGTCCACTTCCAAGTACATACTCTGTCCCAATGTTCATCGTCTTCACCTCTCAACGTCCTGCGTTTATTCAACGCTACTGCAACTACTCAGCTCATCCACGTGACCCAAATTCGCACGGGAATGCGGATTTACGATGTACTGGGTATCGAATTTTTCTATGACACGTTGTGGGGAGTCCGTCCTGGGGGCGTTCGCTCCGTTGCTTCGAAGGAGCTGCGTCATCCTAGGTGCGCGATTCGATGTTCGGCGAGATTGGAGTGTCAAGTTTGTCGAGCCTGAGGCAACAAAACGACGGGAAAGAGCTCGCTGAGACGTGCCAACCAGTGTTCGGACATTTCGTTATCTTCCAACCAGTGCGCGTGTCGGATAGGGAGACGCAGCGACGAAAGCAGTCATCAAAACTCAACAGTGTTCATCGCCTCCAAAGCAGTCATCAATATTTCATGGACTGTCCAATCAAGGCCAACCGTACTGCATCAGTGTTTGTGCAAATCAAAGTGCCACGTGCGCCAAGGCATTCGAATTGAAGTGGATGGGGGTGTTGGAGCTCCTCGTGTGGATACACTTCGTTTCGTACTGTAGGTGGGGAAAGGACAGACCACTTTTGTGGCCCTCGAATTGTAGGTACATACAGCCTCAAGTCAGCCTCTTCTTCGATCTTCGAGCTGGCGCCACTGTTCAGTCAGGTACGGTACTGTACTTTCCTGGAAGGAGTCTGCAGAGAGCTTGCTTCTCAAGCACAGTTGCCTCGAGCGCTCTTGTGGGTGAACAAAGTTTGTGAACAAAAGTAAAAACATATTATTTACTACATACCGGTATTATAATATATAGTACATTGTATGGGTGGGGCTAAAATGTATCGAGATTCGCAGTTATTTTGAAGCCTTTGTGTTGGTTCCCCCCTTCCATCAAGTCTTAGTTTTTAAAAGAGAAGAGATCCGGAGGCACGTTGGACGCGCTTAGACCAGCCACACACACACAATCTATACCTTGCCTCTAGGGAGCAAAACACACAATGCGGCGTGTGCGACACGACTTGCTCAATATTTTCTCTGCACTTTAGATCCCTCGACGAGGTCCAGTAGTGAAGCAAGGAATTTTTGATTTTTTGATCCCAGAAGGCCAGGAGCCAGAAAAAATGTTTTGAGGTGTCGTGATTGTTGCTCTGGCAACAAATTGTAAATACAGCAGACAGAGTGTCTTTGGACGGAGATTTCTGTCGTGTGTTGCCTGCCTGCACGTTACCGGAACGACAGCCATTCCCAAAATGGAGTCGATTTTTTCATTTACCAAAAAACGACCTTTTATATTGAGGTGTGCTCACCATCATTATTTTTATATACACAGTGCACAATAAAAAGAGGATTATAATAACAAATGATGGTTGCTCACAGGAATCTTCCTTACGTTAGACCCGCCCATTTTCATTGTGACGACAGTCAACAATGCTTTGTTCCCACTTTCCGTCCAGATCGGGCTCAATTTTTCAGGTTGGTACCGCGGATTACCAACTCGATCCATTCACATCCCGGCCGCGGATCCAGGAGCGCAATCCGAATCCGAATTGGATCGAAAAGATGGGAACGGATATTTCAAGAGCATCCATGAATACATTTTACGCATTTTCATGGAAAATATAGTGAAAAAGAGTGTCATATTAAACCAGCATACAAATAGACGACCACCCATTAAACCAGCATACTAAAAGATGATCACCCAATTTTCTATTTTGAAAAGAGCAAAAAGCCGATGGGTGTGGCGTATGTAGTGATTAAGAGGAGTCCTCTCAAGAAACTTTCAAAAGGTATATCGTGGACTCTAGCAAAACAATTGGTTGAAGTGTTGTGCATGTCATGGTTAGATGCACTCGCCCCGCAACCCGCAGTTCCTGGTGTACCGCAAGTTTGATGCTGCCACTCGACATACATTTTTCCAGGAACGTGAAGCCTCGCGATTAACCACTTACGACCTCGCGCGACGTTAAGCATTGCTTTGTAGTGCACCAGATCCAGGTGGGTTCTATTGCTGTCCACAGCTTTCATCTTCTCGAGTATCGGAGCGACAACCTCTTCTCGGTCCTGAGTTACAACTTCGTCTCGTGTACCGCCGAGCAAGCCGCTTGGACTAGCAAGGTCTACGCGTACTCCGTCTGCATCGGCAAAGGCTCGTACGGCGTCAAGTTTCCAGTATCGTGCAGCATAGCACAGTGGCGTTAGTTCGTGTTCGTCCTGAATCAGTCCCAACGTGCCGTGTCCGAGCAAAGTTGTGAGTATGCGCGTATTAGTCAAAAGCGTCGAGATATGCAGCGCGGTCTTGCCCGCTCAACAGGCAGCATCCATGCGGCGCCTTGACCACGTCACCGTTTTTTACTCCATGAACCTCCACGCGCTCTACAGCATCAAACGAGCATGGATCACCACGCCACATCAGGGGTCACTTTATTCGCGGCATGCTCGAGTAGAACGCTCACTGCGTCAATGGAGCCACACAGACACCGCGGTCGTCAGCGGCCTCCACCGACTACCGATTGAAGTGAATGCCGTGTGTCAACAGAATCCGCATCACTCAGACATTGGTCCTTGACGCAACGAGCGTCAGCGGCGTGAGTCCGTGGTATGGTCCATAACGAGCAGTCGCGGGGACGTCGATGGGCAGATCACCATTCTCGAGCAAAAGGGCCAGAACGGTGGCGTCGTCTCTCAAGACCACCACGTGAAGCAAGTTCTTCTTCGCTCAGGCCAGCGAGTGGATGCACGTCGATAACTGAGCAGGATGGCACCTCCAACCTGCCTGCTGCAGTGTATCCAGACATCTCTTACAGCACATCGATCGAATGTATCTTGCGCGTATTCATAGACCAATCCATTATTTTATCACAGCAGAGCAGGGACATTGTAAGTATAATAATAGAAAGGGGCCTCTTCCCGAAATGGGAAACCAACCAAAAGTTGGCTTTCAGAAACACGTTCATAACTCAACTGGCGACGCAGTGAAGATGTCCGGGAGGAACACCGTCTGGAGCGACAGCTCTGAGTACGGTGTGGACAGCTCCAGTGGTGAAAGCGATGACAGCGCAGCAAATGGTGCACAATGTTCAGGTTCTGATGATGAAGATGCGAGCCATGGTTTTTTTGAAACCGATGGCGATTTTGTGGTTCTGGGTCGTTTTTGTCCAGAGCCGACGCAAAAGCGCACATCGGCAAAGCTACCGACAACGTGTATCGTGCAGGACAAACATCAACGAGCGTAAATATCAAGCGGCACCTGTACAACTGCGTCACACACGCTGGATGCAGCCACACACTGCGCATATCAGACAAGCGTCTCGGCGTTTGTACGCTTGAAGCAGTGGGGCGTCATAACGGAGCTACGACTGATGCAAAGCGCCCAGGAGTCAACCGAGGCGTCCTCAAGGAAGTCGACAACATGCTGCTGATGTGGGGGCCGAAACGCTGTGTCAACGAACTCAACTTCATGTACGGAAATGACCCTGAAATGATCCCCCTGATTCCAACAGAAAGAAACTTGAGAAGCCGGAAGCAAACTCTACAGAGATTCCTCGAGTGGGAACCTGCAACGGTTTGTAGACGTCATGGTGCGGGTGTCGACAAAGCTGTGTGTTTCCAATGCGCTCTTTTTTGGTGTCTTGGGTGCCTACAATCCAGTCACGGACGCCGAAGGATTTCTGAGGCAATCGTTTGATTACCAGAACGAGCTGGTCGTGCTCCGACATTTTGTGCTCCAGGAGAAAATGCATCGTTGCGGTTGGTGTTCACACCCCGCAAGCTGTTCCAAAATACTGTACTGGCTGTCGAAGGTCAGAGCGACTCAGGCGTGATTGGTATGGCTGATGGTACCTACAAACTACGCTCAGGGTGTGAACGCTTATCAACTTTGGTACCACAGTCGTCCGATTCAAAGAGAACGCGTACGTGCATTCATCACTACATTTCTTCATCCCTTGTAATTGGTGAGTATCTGTGTCTCTGCATCTCTTTGCAATGATGGTGTGGCTTAGTACTGACCCTCCTGTTGCTGCTTGCTGTATGTTAGGTACGTAATAACAAGCGAGTTGGCACAAGCTAGCTCCCTCTCAAACATGGTACGTGGTACACCTTTAAAGCCGCCCGAACCTCCGAATATTCACCAACATCGTGCTGCCTCATCCGCGTGGCATCTACCTTCTTCGATGTCAATGCGCGGGTGGATGCGACCTCGATGCGGTCAACATCAACATGCAGGATGAGGGGTTTGCTCGAGTGTCACGGTTTGAGACTGTGAGTGCATTCTCTATTTAGTTTTGCATGCAAGATTGTATTATCACGCGCGAATACAAAGTCTTGGTATTCATTGCGGTAGCAGGGCTGGAGTCTGTCGTGCTTTAGGTAGATGATGTTATGCAGATATTGGGCTAAGCTGGCCAACTACTAGGACGTGGCTTCAACCATCAAGATAGCTGGATGTTATCACAGGCCGTACAAGACAAGAGTAAGATAAGCTCAAATAAACTGAATCTCTAATTCGTGCAGCGATGTAGCCGAGGCTGAGGTCGCGCTGTCATTCTTGAATTCGTGGTCCCAGATCTCGCAGAGATAGCCGTCAGTGTAGTTCACCGGGATTAGGTCAATCTACAGTCCATGTTCCGCGCATGTTAGACAACAATGATCACACTGAGACTAAGGAAGACCCATCGACCCTCCTTCGTTGTGAGCCAGAATGCTCTTTTCGATCATTGCACCATTGTCAAGCAGATCGCATTTATTCACTAGTTGTAACCTTGACGGTCAGATTGCTCTTTTTTGTTTGTTTTTACATTCATCAAACAGATTGCTCTTTTTCATTGACATATAACATAATGTGCTTTTTTTCATGTGTGTCAATCGCAGAATGCTTTTTTTCGTGGTTGCATGGTTTCCGTCCTCTTTTTTGTCTGATATAAAATAGTGCTCTTTTTCAATCCTGGATGCTTAAAATAAATAGTTCCTCGAAAAGACTCTCCAGGCCTCAAAGTGTTGGGGGCCACGAGATCTTAGACTTTTTCTTGGGCTCACCACCTCAAGGAGAGAGGCATGGGGAGGGGCTCGGCCAGAATCCCCAAAAGTTTCAGATTGAGGATTGTGCTATGGCGTGACAACGGTGTTTGAATGTGGTTCCGGACAGTCGAAGCAGATGTTGAGCTGACTAAGTTCGTCTGCTTGGTTGATTTTTTGGTCAAACTGCGCTACCTAAGTGCGACAAAGCAAAACGCACTTAGTCCAGAATTGTTTGTCCAACTGTCGTAAAAAGTTTGCGGCATGATTTTTTTTCTCCAGTTTGCTCTGTTGTTCCAACAAGTGAGCCCGCAGGGTTGTTATGGAGTCGATTACGGCGCCGCCCCGACTCCAGCCGTCCCTGGAGTCAGGTGAAGGATCCGATCACGCACAGATGCACCAGTTTGCAAGGCGTTCCTGTCATCATTCTTGCTTGAACAAGTGTGTTTGGGGTCGTCCAACAGTGGCCAGAAACTCTGGCTGGGGTTGTTCGGGACTTTAAGTTTGGGATCCATGGAATCTACAGAAAGGAACACCTTGTAGCAGCGGGTCTACCTGCAACAGCAGTTCTGGCCGCGGCGTGGCCCATATTCTTAAAAAAAGATCTGTTTTCTCTCAATTCCCGCCTCTCGCGCCATCGCGCACTTTCGATAAATCCCAGGCCAGCCCTCCTCATGAAATGGCAGGATGGCATATATACCCTTGCTTGTTTGGAGAATACATATATCCAGCCAAACAAGCAAGCGTTAGTCCACAGCAACCACAAAAATCCTGAAACCGAAGGCTCGAGAGAGACTGTTTGCCACGACCACAACCGACTTGCAACATCCCCCAATCAAAATCGCGCGCTCCTTGCGGTCCTGCGAGTTGCACCAAAACTGGCGCAGAGCCGAGCCACGATTGCACAACAAGAATTGTCTCATTTTGATTGAAGAGGTCCCCGCGCGACATAACACGTCAGTGTCGCGGCGCAAACGCCTCAGCTCTTTACGCTTTCTCTTCCGTTGGGGCGGATCGGACCGGGCTGCAAATTGGTCCTTTGCCCGGCCAGCCACATTTGCGATTTCTGCAGACCGAAACACATTTCGTGCGCCCAATCCAAGAATCCCCGTTTTGCTTGCGCGGATGTTTGGTCTCTTGGGCAGGCGCTGTATGGCTGCAAACGTTGTCGTCCGTCTGTCTTAACTTACCCAAACTGAGCTGCAGTTGCCGCCCCCTCCTGTCTTCATACCACAGTGCGGCCGGAAAGTTGGTCGAGATTTGCGGCTGGCCAGCAGACAGCAGCAGCAGCCATGGGTTGGTCAGCCCAACCCAAATGCAACGGTCGCCGTGTTGCATTGATTGGTCCCGTGTTCGCCATCCCGCCCGCCCGCGATGATGATGCACGCGCGCCGCAGAGCCAAGGGAAGCAATCCCAAGATCCAACAATGGCCAGGGGGTAAAAGACTGATTTTCGATTGAGTGATAGATAGTTTACTACAGGAGGCTCTATGCTTCTTAATGGCCACATCGTACTGGTACAAATCATCTAATGCTACTGCGACCGCTTGACTGGCGGTGTTTCTTCTTAATTTACTCGCACGCGCTTGCTGCGGCGCTCATCGTCGTGTTCGTACGCGCTACCCACTGCTGCTGTTGCTGCGGCTGCTGGCGACGCCGCGTACATCTCGTCCGCTGTCCGCACGCGGCCCGTAGCTTGTGCTGTTGCTTCTGCTGCTCGAGCGGACGCCGCGCTGTCCATCGCGCTCTTGTCGATCGCCACGACGTCCGAGAAACTGTCGCCATTCGAGTGCATCATCAGCGCGTTCAGCACGCACGGGTACTGGCTGCGCTTGGTCTGCGACGCGATCTGGCTCAATGTGACGTTCACCACGGCGCGCACCGTCTCCTTGCCCACGCACGTGTTGAGAATTTCCTCCTTCGTCAGGTACCGGTGCTCCTGCTTGAGCAGCAGCGCCGAGTTGAGAGTCTTGACCGCGTAACTGCCGGAGAACGCCTTGCGGAACTGGAAGCGGCACGTCGGGCACGTGCTGCGCAGCTTGAGCCACGACTGGATGCAGCCGTGGTGGAAGCAGTGGCCGCACGGGAGCTGGACGGCGTCGCTCGCATGCGATGTCAAATCGCTCATACAGATCACACACGGCTCGAGCGCAGACGGAGAGCAGCAGTCGTCGGTCACGGGGGCAGCGAAAACCGGCTTCCAGGACGCAAGGCTGTCGACCACGGACTTGTCGGCCGGCGCGGCGTTCTTGAGGTGCGGCGAGATGTAGCGCACCATGAAGCGCACCCACGCGGGCGTGCGGAACATCTGCAGCACGTCGCGGATCAGCGCATGCTCGGGCGCCACGTACTGTACTTCGACGCGCACCGTAATGTCCATGCTGTTGCTGTTGCTGTTGCTGTGTAGGTAGAACTAAAGCTGGGGGGGTCGCTTGGCGCGCAACGACTCGAATGCGGAAATGAGCGCTTCGGACCGCCGCTCGGCACCCGCCCACCCGCTCACGGTCGCTCGCTCGCTCCCTGTGCTTTTCCCAGACGGTTTGAGACTTGGAACCCGGTCACCGGCGTCCAGATGCGGATTCCCCTACCCGCCGGTCCACGCGTTCCTCCCTTCTTTTTTTTTTGTCCGTGTCAGGCTTCTTCTTTTTGCTGCCACTGCAGGCAGACAGGCGGGCCACAGGACTCTACAAAGTTTGACTCCATTTTTGGGTTTTCGCTGGGCTTGTTGGACCTCTTTCGCTTCGCAGCAAGGGTCGACCACCCAATCACCCACACGGCTCAAAACGCAGTTATCCCACCCTTTCTCTGCTGCACTTGACTTGACCTGGTGGACGCAGAAAACAATCAACCTGATTGCTTTCTGCTGCCACAAAAAGAAAAGCGGAGCAAATATATACGATTTTAAACGTGGACGTGAATATTTAACGTCCACGCTTAAATCGTAGTACATATTTGCTTGCTCCGCATTTTTATAGGAAAACCGAGCCAAACGTGTGGACATTCGAGGATTGATTGCTAACGCGAACAAACAGCACAGTATAGATTTCGAGAGGGACATAATGGAATGCGAAGCATGTCAGTTTGAGAACTCGCAATGGTGCACAAGGAGACCCGTCGTCGAGCAACGTCAATGTCGGAGATGCCTCCTCCATGCATCCTTTGGCGTGTGATTTGGTTTTAGCAGAGAAAATAATCGAAACTGGTCACTTTTTATCCGATTTTGGCCGGTCCCCCCTCGTTTCCCCCGCGATTTACTGTACGGATTCTGCATCCATCCGCCAGGAGTTGAAGTCTCTCGTGATCGCTCATCGCGTGTGCCGCGTACTGTAGGTTGGCCGCTAAAACTATTGCTCAATCCCTAGCCGCGCTCCAGTTCACTTGCTTTTTTGCGCTGTTGAGCTTATTCTTGGTCTGACTTGACTTTTGTATCGGAGCTGCATGGGTTTGAAAACATTTTGATGTCACGCAAGGCAAACATATGCGCTCATTCATTGCACCGCAAGCTTTGACGCTGCGAGTTCTGTTTACATGCAAGCCACGCAAAGGCCAGTTGGGGTCGGTTAAACCCTGCGTGTCGCGGCTGGACCTTGCGAGGGTTCAGCACGGCCAGCGACACGGGATATTTGTGCATGCATTTTGTCCAGCGCGACAAAAGTTTTGGCCCAGCTCTGTCGCGAGCAGCAAAAAAATCCAACAAATAGTTGGATAAATGCGGTATTTTGGGGAGAAAACACAGGTTCGCATTTTTCTCTAAACATTTCTCAGTGGTGCTTTTGAGTTTCAACTTTGTTTATGGCTCTCATTATTCTGCTGACACAGGCGATACAAGTAAACATGAACGCAGGATCCAAAACGCGGAGCTGCTTGCTACAGTGTTCTCCGACAAAAAACCTTTCAGCCGCAAGTTTGTTTGGTTGGGACCATCCGCAAGTTGATGGCGCTTTTTGTGTCTCCCCAATTGTATCTGCCGGTGGTGCCACGCCCAGTTGGCCTTCATCGTTTTTCCAGCGGACATGGACAACAAAATAAAATGTTCTTGAGGACGATCTTTTATATTTTTTGCAAATCGCATTTATCCTTTCCTTTCCCATGGTTCCGCAAAAATAGAAACAAATTACATTACGCTTCAAGCTACGGTCCAACTTCAGCTTGGTTCACTGGGACGACCTGCATCTCATCAAGTGATCAGTCTGGATGTTGGTGACCTCTGGACGATGGCAAAGGCCACCGTTGCCTCCTTGCCATCGTCGCCGTTGTCCCAGGATACAGTCATGGACGCGAGCAATCATCGTCCAAGCCAAAATATGGAGGGGGCACTCGCAAGTACCCATCGATGTGTGGGCAAAGCCAGCAAGTGCGCGTGCTCAACGAGTCCACTAAAGTTCCGTTTAACAATGGAAAGTGCGGGTTGGAGATCAATCGAAAATAGAACAAAACGATCCCCGTATCGTGCGCGATTCGAATTGCGGTCGGCAGTGCTTTTTCGTTTTTTGCGCGGACGCAGCAAGCCCAATTCTCCCAAGCAATTGCTTGCGTGCGTTTAGACGCACTAACTAAATACAGTAATACTGTAATAAATACACTCGAGAGAGGGCGATTGGTGAGTCACGAGTTCTCTCCCAAGTGCGGATGCTCACGTACAACTTGCCGACCCAAGCGGTGCACTTGGCACGATTTTACGTGTCACCAGGCGAAAGCGTTACCATGCTCTCTGTGAGGTCAGCGCCAACGCTATTGTTGTGCACTTGTGCCGTGTTGCAGTTCCATTCAGCATGACCCTTTGCGCTTGCAACGCGTCCAGACTTGTTGTCTGCTGGTTCAGCGTGTGGTATCGGCGCTCGCTCGCCCCATCGCGTGGGACGAGTTGCCGTTGTCGCGGGTTGATGGCGTCCTTCTCCAAACGGCTCGCCTGTCGGTCTCTCCTCTTGAGGAGGGTTCAAAAGGCACACGCTCGCTCGCGCACAAAAGTGCTCGTATTTTTCGACGCTGGACTGTCTACAAACTGTGTGTTTTGTTTGTGAGCGAGTGTTTTTTTTTCCAGCCAGTGTTATACTGTATTGCTGGCGAACTGGGCGTGACGTCACGCGTCTTTTTTCTTTGTGTGCATGTGCAACTACACACTGTGCAACAAGCTGGATCTGCGCATGCAGCACGCATGATGAAAGGGAAGAATTGGTCAGCTGCGCTTCTTGTTCATTGCGTGTGCGCACACTTGCTTGTGCTTGTGCTTGTGGCTTTGCGGTCGCATGCAAATGTGCGCAAGTGCGTGTGCAAAAGCAAGAGGCAAAAACAAAACAACCGCCCGCATGGAGCCTCCATTCGCAAAGTTCGTGACCTGGCGACGGGAGGTTGCACACAAACTGGCTGGCGTGTTGTGGTGTCGTCACACACATTTGTCCAGTCACGTGGACCGGTCTCTCGCACATTTCAGATGCAGCCAGAGACGGGCCACTGACGTCATTCGTGATCAACACTCTGCTCCTGGTCATCACTCCATTGCTTCTTTCTTTGGAGCTCCGCTGGTGCAAACGCAGGACAGCACGGCGATTGGGATCGGCAGGCGAAGCCAAAGAACGGTCGAGATTCACCATTTCTCCTTCTCTTTGTTGAAATAGCATCGGGGATTCTTCTCTTCCTCACTGAGGATGATCACGGTTTTCGCCCGAAATCGTCGTGGTGGACGGGTCTTCTGTTAATTTGGTGCCAGCATTGGTTTCTTTGGCCCGTTATTATTCAGATGCACTGCGTCCAATACATGATGGCCAACACGAGATGTGTGCGCGCAGGACGCCAACAGGGACTGTTTTCGCACAAAGCGCTTGGTGTGGTGTGGTGGTGGATTGGTGCTGTAATAGGCGCGCAATGTATTCCCTCACAACATTTCATTTCAGCAGCAACGCCACAAAGGTCCATTCGGGGCGTCATCCATCCGCTTGCCCGACTTCGCACTCTCTTTTGACGTGGGTGGATGGGTACGCTGAACGCTGAGCTGCTCGTTTGAGTCTGCGCGTGTGGCTCTCACAAGAGCTCGGTGTGCTGATGATTTCAAATCCATCCAGTCAAACGTGCTTCAAAGAAGACGAAAAAAAAAACTCCTTGCTACGTTCTCCGTATGGAGAGCGTGGAAAAGCCCCAGTCAAGAAACAGCAACAGCGAGTTGGCGAGCCGAGCATCCCAGTGCACGAACTACCGTACTGTACCAGCGACCACCGGCGTGTTGCTGGTCGTGGTTGGTAATCATCCTCAATGTCCTCAACGCTCCTCCAGCTCAAAACACACACCCAAAACTCATAGCTGCAAGGCAACTTTCTCGGAGGTGATAACAACACTATATATAATATGTACCGAGTGATACTGGTTCAGGGATCGGTAATTTCAAATTTAATTTGAATTATCATAATTCAATTATTAATTCTCCAGTCTGAATTATTATTCCAATTATGTTTACGAGTGTGTACCCGCTTGCTCACACTCACCAAAGATTGGATGGAATCACAGAAACACAACACACTCCACCTCACCAAAAATACAGTGCACGTCAAAAAGTTAAGGACAGCAAAAAAAATTAAATTATGTGGATTTTTTTCGAGTTTTGTGTTTCCGGACGAGCTTTTTCAGTATGTTAGAGAACGTCATTAGAACACTCTCGTGGTGAAATCGCAGCTCGA
>JAASGK010000347.1:0-27385 GCA_023334195.1 Globisporangium emineosum
AACTCTGAATGTCCTATTTGGTGAAAAATTGAATGCTCTTTCGATAGCAATATATGTTTTTTCTCGTGAAGGAGTCGGAACAACGTTGTGAAAAAAAGCTAAGGAGTCCAAAATCCTGCCACAAACTGCTGCAGTACGTTATTCGAACATAGGGCGGAGTTTACTGCAGACACTTCATCTCCAGTTATGTTAATCAATGCCCTCATCCACACATCGCATCCAGTCGCATAATGAACGATCAATGTAGGTAAAAGCGACATTGGATATCCGTTGCTTTTCTTCAAGTTAAAACACATACTAAAGCCTATCTCAGTTAATAACGACCCTGAGATTTGGCAAAAGTATGGTTGTGATTTTCAATTTTCAATTGACGACAGCTAGCCATCTACTAAGCCCTATCCCGCGCTGTGTGGGTCATTTGATTCGCTAAAAAGAGGCTTTTTAGAGCATAAGTCCGCGCTCTCAAAAGGTCAGTCGGTGCTGAGAACGCTCGCGACAAAGACGACAAGCACGAGCAAGCAGGCGCCACCGAAGATGCGCCGCCGCAAAATCCGCCGCCTGACGAAGACAGTGGCGCAGATGATCGTTGATGCGCGTGCCTACTTCAATAGAGAAGCGGCTGAGCAGAAGCGGCTACTGTTGACGCAGCCTGTGAAGCGTACTGCCGAGTGTCTTGACGTCTCTGAGACGGTGGCCAAGAAAGCATGCAAAGCGGTCGAGTCAGGAGATGCGCTGCCGAGTGGTGACGAGCCCGAGACGTGTGAGTGGCAATATGCAGTCCCAGAAACGGTCTTCCCCACCATCTGAGCTACAATGTTCGCGGTGTTTCGCGCCAAGGAGCCCGTTTCTCTCGATACTCTCCTCGCCAAGCTCCAGGAGCTGCGCGTGACCAGATCCAGTGGATAGGTCTGGAGTCGAGCGACTCTCCACCGCGTTTTGATAGTGGAGCTGTCATTTCGCTTTGATAAGCGGCCGCTGCACTACCACGGGATGAAAGAGAAGCAGTCTGTGGCACTCCAACGGCTGCACTACATCCGAGCAGTTTGGCGCTATCGAGAAGAGGGGTGGAAGATTTTCTATCAGGATGAAACCTGGGTGACAAAGAACATGACGCCCGCGGAGTGTTGGGTGGACAAAGACAGCAAGGGCGCCCCCACTACTCTATCAGGAGTTGGCATGCGCTCTATTGTGTGCCACGTGGGCAGCGAAGACGGATTTGTCGGCGGTGCGGTCTTATCTACCGCGGCAAGCGCGCTCTTCAAGGGTCAGACTGTCACAGCGAAATGAACTCGAGCATCTTCCTCGATTGCCTGGAAAAGCGAGTGTTCTCTGTGATCCCCCCGCGATCTGTGCTGGCTATTGATCGAGCAACACAGCATACTGTCCTCACAGAAGAGTCCAAGCCCGCAAAAGCCACGTTCACGAAAGCTGACCTCGTAGTGAAGAAAGGTGTTGCGTCTGACATCGACAGCCACGCTGTGTCGACTCCTGACGGTTACATGGTGCTCAAGAAGGTCGAACTGGAGGTTGTGTGCAAGCAGCACAAACCTGCTCCGGCAATCCAGGGCCAGGTACTTGCCAAGACGTTTGATTGTGATGTGTTGTTGCTGCCGGTCACCCACCCGAAGCTCAACCCAATCGAGATGGTTTGGGCGAGTGTGAAAGGCTATGCAGCAAAAAGAAACGTGAACTACTCGCTCACTGATGTCGAGCGTTTGACGTTAGAGCGCTTTGGACAAATCGGAGCCGACGAGTGGTCTAAGTATGTTCGCCATTGCATCAAAGTTGAGAACGGCTGCTACGATGCAGCAGACGACATCCCATTTGAGTGCACCGAAAACTGATCTTTTTTCGTAGCTCACAACTTTATCAATACAGTATTGTTTTGATTCCGGATCAAACTCAAACAACGTCAAGATACCCAATTTTGTAAATTCTCAACTTTCTTCCGCCAAGTCGTCACAAAATTCAAATTTTCAAAAAAATGCCATAGTCGTTGTTAACTGAGATAGACTTTAGTACATCGTAAATTAATAGATTTTCCTTCTTCATCAACATCTACCACAATCATGGTAAGCATTGTCAAGGACTCGCAAAGAACGCAATGTCTACAGCATACACGATCTACCAAAATAGAATATAGTTTTTTCACACTTCCAGTCGAATGATGAAGGGTATTGAGTGTTCTCAACACCCAGATATAGAAAGTATGTATGTCAAAAATAATACAATACTATTGTATACAATACTGTGTTGTATTGTCGAACCAAAACTCCAATAATAAATAATTCCATCAATACAATAGCAGAATAATTGTATTATAATTATTTTCCCCGAGCACTGGCTTCAAGGTCGACGGCAAGCACGTGTTCATCACCGGCGGCAGTACGGGCCTCGGGCTCGCGCTCGGCAAGAAGTATGCGGCCGCTGGCGCGAAAGTGTCGGTCGTCGTATGTGGCGTGGCGAACTTGGAAGCCGCGAAGGCCGAGATCGAGGCCGTGAACAAGCACCAGACGCCCGTGTTCATTCAATCATGCGACGTGACCAACTTCAAGGCGGCCCAGAACGCGGTGAACGCTGCAAACAAGTTTCAGGGTCGCGCAACGGACCACGTGGTCTGCTCGACCGATGCTTTGCAGCCAAGCTACTTTCTCGACCAGGACGTGAGCGTGCTTCGCAGAATGATGGACGTCAACTACTTTGGCACGCTGCACGCGATCAAGGCCGCACTCCCAGCGATGATCGAACAGGACAATCGCGGCCATCTCGTGCTCGTGAACTCGGGGCTTGGACTGCTCTCCTGGGTCGGGTGATCGCAGTACTCGAGTTCCAAGTATGCAGTCCGAGGACTCGCGGACTCGCTGCGCAACGAGCTCAAGGCATATAAGATCACCGCGAGCATCTACTACCCAGGTAAACTGCTCACCGACTGCGCAGCGTCACTGCCGCGCTCATCATCATCCCAACGCGCCCTCCGTGGCGCATAGATACTCGAACCAGGATCTCTGGTAGGCAGGCGCTTCAGCGCGGGGGCCACGACAAACTTCAGTATCCAACCTACCCCGAAGGGGCAGGGCGCCCAGCCGCCTTCGCGGCTGCAAGCACAGATGGAGATTGGGCCTAATCCTTTGTGTTCATCGTAGTGCTTGGGATGGATATTGCTGGTCGTTTAAGCGTTCCTCAATATACCTCATTGTCATTCATTACATCGTGGTCCTATCCCACCTGCCGAACGCAAAGTACTACCAAGACGCGAATCAGCTCACGGCCGAGAAGCTCCAAGCCATTGTCACCAATATCCTCGTCAACGCATTTCTAGAGTTCCTCAGCTTGCTGTACGTGAACAAAGCGCCGAAGCGCAGCTTTGGCGTCTCCACCTTCCGCCAGCTCGCGTTCACGTCGGAGCACGAGTGGCACATCTTCCAGTCGAACTTCAACTCGTGGATCGTGCTCATCTTCCAGTTGTTGCTGGATCACAACGGTAGGCTATTGGTTTTCAATTGACGGAGGGGAAAGGGGGGCTTGATTCTTTCCGAGTACTGACGATATGAGGGTGTTTTTGTTTTGGAAATCCTTCAGGTGCTGACTTCACGTTCAAGTTTGCGTGCTCCACCCCACCCACCCACCCAACCTCTAGCGCGTTTGTAAGTCAAGGTGATCGCTGTAATCTATTTTAACAAGTGTGCCTCTGCTACTACATACAGTTTGCATACCTGGATATCAAAATTGGTGAAGAAGACGACAGCGCAATGGACTTCAAGGTTCATCCGACGTCGCAAGGACATGCCGGAGACAGTGACTGCATGGAGACATCGATCTGAAGTCAATTTGGGTGTACTGGAACGCGAAGTTGCAGCCTGGCGTTCACAGCAGCAACGGTCAGATCAAAGTTCTCGAGGTTGGTCCGAATGAGTCCATGCCGCCTTGTTAGAAACGTACCGTTGTGGATCAGCAAAAATTCGAAGATGAGCACGATCCACGACATGGAGTTGCACTGGTTGATCTGTCCGTGGGTCTCCAACGCAAACGCAAGCTGACGGAACACGGACACGCCAACGTTGATTGCGCTTAAGCATGCGAAATACGAACACAAAGCTGAGCAGCTCCAGCCCCGCGTAGATGAGGATATTCGTCACCACTCGGTGCATCTTTTCTTCGATCGTGTGCTTCATGTCTTCGTAGTACTTGGCGTTCGGCAGGTGGAACAGAATCGAGAGGTAGGCAGCGTACAGGACAAGAACCACCGCCTCCACGTACTCCACGACCACGACCGCCTCGCTTTCGTGCAGCAGGCATCTCGTTTCTCTGAAAAAGTCGGCCTCGCTGGATGAAGATCCTGGTTGCGGCGCTGCAGCTGGTGCGGACGGGTAAACAGCTCTTTGGTTCTTCGGACGCGCCTTTCGCAGATCAACTCGGCCGGCGCTCTTAGTCACTTGGATGGATCGCAAACGGTCGAGTTCCATCTCGGATTGTGTCGAGACGCTGAATCTCCTTGACCCGAAACCCAGTGATTGGCTGTTCAGCTGCTGCAGCTTTTCCAACTCCTTGGACACAAACGGAAGCAGGTTTGTCGGGTTTTGGGACGCGCTCGCTTGAAGTGCATTCACCCTCTGAAGACTCCGCGTTTGCTTGGCGAGGAGACGGATTGCGACGTAGCTTTCCACGAGGTCTACCACGATGATCGCAAACCCGACAATGAGAGTCCCAGCAGACTGCATGCACTTGGTCATGTACAGCGCATCGAAGACGTCTACACTCGACAGCAGCCCTGGGATGAAATCCTTGTCCTCGGACTGCGCCACCGAGATGAAGTGCTTGAAGCCGATCTTGATAACTGGCAGCAACAGTACGAACGCGAGCTGTGGGGTGCCTTCCAGCGAGAGGAACACCGCGTTGTAAGCTGGGTAGGCGATCAGCATGGACGCTTGCAGCTGGAAGAAATTGGCGAATCGGAAGTATCTCTTGAGCAAATCTCGATCAGCGCAGCCTAGCGACCTCACAATGAACACACCCAGGAAGACACCCACAGGGGCGGACCACACCGACTGCAGCGCCGATCGCGAGTGTCCTCGCTGTCGTGAAGCTAATTCCCGGAACTAAGAGCTGCATCTCCAGCAGAGACGTCCAACACGCTACACTGCAGGTGACACAATGTCGGACCCAGAAGGCCGTGTTGGAGCTCCAGCCGTCGTTCGGGTCTTGAAGCGGCACCAAGTCCAGAAGCAGCATGATGGTTAGTGCAGGCCACAGTAGAACAGCAGCACCAGGAGCACGCGCCATGGAGAGGTCGAGTTGCAGTATTCGTCGAAGGCAAAAAGCCGCTCGGCGGAGTAGGTTCTCGTGGGAGTGACGGCTCGGGCGGCTGCCGCGCGTGCGGAGAGCACGGCTTTCCAGTACGCGAGCGACGTTCTCCCCATCGTGCAGCTTACCTCTCTCTCTCGCTCTCTGTTCACTATTGACGGGTGGTTCGTTCCTTGTCAAGAACCGCTAACCTCTCTCCAGGTTTATTTATTTCGAGCTTGCAAAGTTTTTGCTGTTGCTGCAGTATCCCAAGATACAATTAAAATTATGGCGAGCCTTGTCAAGCCATCCTCTCGTAACCTCGGGGTGTGGCGTCACTTTCGGGCAACTGAAGGAACGAGCGTTCGGACACAGTCATGCGCGCAGCTCCAAACGACAACCTTGGCAGATCTCGATATGACAAGCAGGCTTGTTCTGTTCAAGATTTATTTGACACTTTTATTGGCAGAAAAAATGGTGCCTTATTTTAAGCCAATCAAGAAGTAGCATTTCACGTCTGCACCACCCCGGCGAGAAAAATGTTGGCTCAAGAGCCAACATTGGTTCTCTAATCCAAATTAGTTCTCTTCGATTGCGACGCCCGCATGCACACCAGACAACCCACAGTCCTGCTGGGTAAAACCATCATCATCGAAAGCACCACAATCAGAATTAGCAGGTTGTGTAAGTATTTCAAGTTTCCACTTGGACTGTATATTCTGTATGCTGCTTCTGATTGTGGCGGCCTTTGATGATGATGGTTGTCCCAGTGGGGTTCATGTTTCACATCTTTCAGATGTTGATTGTGGCGAGATGATGCTGGCGGTGGTGAGTGAATTTTGGAGCACGATTGTTCTTCCCCACACTGTCGCTGAGGAGAAAGCAAGACAAAGTTGGTGGTGGTGGCGTTAACAATGCAGATTTGTTATTACTTTTGAAGTGAGCGAATCTATCCATGCGTTGTGGATGCGTGGATCTGCTCAGCATGATTAACATTTGAGCTAAGGCGCACCGCGTGTCGCACGGGTTAAGATGTGTTAATATACCTCTTCATTTATCAACACTCTTTTAACAAATTTTTGTATTGATTATACTAACAAAAGGACCAATCATTATCCTCTCAAAAATGATTACGCATTATCAAGGGTGGTGATGGCCAGCGGAACAGGATTGATTAAAACGTCGAACTGAAGAGTGATGGTCTGTATCCCCGATCCCCCACTCGCAAGAGTCACAGTAGTTGCTGGATTTCTTCCTTGCCTTCCTCTCTCTCGCTCGCTCGCTTCACCTAGGCGTAAGCATCAATCCACTACCGGCAGTTGGTTTTGTTTGTTAGACCATTGCGCAGCACTTGATGGAGATCGGAGCTTTGAAAAGAAACCATCAGATGGAACCGCTGGGAGGCAATGAAGGAAGTCTCAAGATCATCCATCGCGTGCTGAACACGTGCACGCGTGCAGTAACATGCGGAGCTTCCGCAATGCTCTTCACCTTTCGTTGTGGTGGATTTATGGGGAATGCGTGGGTATCTTTTGACGCCAGCATCTCTCTCATGCATCCATTATTTTGTGAGGAGCGGGGGGCAACCAACAAGCATTCTTACCTGTTAGGTAGATGGTCAGTCACGACGAGGTGGTCGCTCTCACGGTTCGTTTCAGAAAGCGACTGGCGCAAGCACGCGCTTCGTTCGATTTGATCGTCGGTTCACAGATTCAGCAGCTCCATCATTTGAGATTCCCGATTCAAAAGACACCAGTGAAAAGCAAACGCACACTGGTTTTGTTCCAACAAATTAATTTACTAAATAATCTTAATGTGAATGACCGCATCATCATCATCTGTTAGCTTCTATCTCTAACCGCTCGCGCTGTTCATCACGGCAGTCTGGTGCAAGAAGCCCGAGGGGCGCGAGGTAGGTGCCGCGCACTGCTGGTGGTTCTTCATCAGCGCCTGCTGGAGGCTCGGCAGCTTCGAGGACATCGCAAGCGCCGGAATGTTGATGCTGGTGGTCGTTGGAGAAGGAAGAGAGATGGTAGTCTCTGGGATGTATGGCGCCAGAAGCTTTGGCATGATCGCCTTGGGCTGCTCGTACACGCGGTGGCTTGGCGCACTGGTCTCGTACTGGTGGCTCGAGCTCTCGCTTGGCGACGCGACGCCCTCCCAGCTCAGGTGGGCGACGCAGAAGCGCTTCGACTTGCGGCTGCGCATGCAGTTCTTCACCTCGCAACGCTGGCCGCCGCCGTGGGCCCAGCAGAAGTCACTGCGGCTCTGCGCGCCCTTACTGCATCCAGCGTGCTGGCAGCGACGGCCGCCGCCGTGGCCGCGGCACAGACCGCGGCTCACCGAGATCTTCTCACAGTTTGGGAACTGGCACTTCTTGCCGGCGCCCTGGCCGCCCGTTGGGCCGCGACGGCGACGCACGCCAGTGTATTGCTGTTGAGGGGCCATGCTGGAGGCCAACGCCGCCTGCATGCTGCCGTTGCTCGACGAGGCGTCCGAGTGGTACGGCGAGTGCGGGTGCTCCATGTACTGCGAACGGTGCTGGGAGTGGGCGTGCTGGTGGTGGTGCATGTCGTAGCTCGGCGTCATGTAGTGTTGTTGCTGTGGCTGTGGCTGCTGCTGCTGGTATTGTGGGCTGCTGTAGCCGCGGACGTTGCTGTTGCTGTTATTGTCCGGCTGGGAGTACGACACCTCGACGGACTTGGCCATCGCCGGCAGCAGGCGCTCGAGGTGCTTGACGAGGTCGTGGCCGCGCGGCAGCACGATGGACGACGCGGTGCGCGCGTCGGCGCCGATGCCGATCGAGATGGAGATGGTCTCGCCGTCCGCCAGGTGGAAGGCGGCCGACTGCTGCTGTTGCTGCGGGTGGTTCATCTGGTGCTGGTGGCGGCGGAGCATGGTGGCGGAGGGGGGCATCGACTGACTTGGAGCTTGGAAGGTCTTGCGTCCTGCGTGGCTTGTTGGAGAATGAATGAGAGGGAGGAAGCTTGAGGCTTTTTGGCTGGCAGGCCAGCGGAGAAGGGAGGGAGAAATTGGAGGCGGGCGCACTGGGGAGCTGGGACACGCGTTAATAACTGCGGAAGGTATACAAATCCCAAGTGATTTGGCGTTCTCACCCCGTCCAAGATGGTTCCCCTACCCCTTCCCAGAGCCTAGCGTGAACAGCAACCGCAAACATTTCCCTCTTTTTGAGAGCAGCCAACCAGCCAGTTTTGTTTTTGAGACGAGGGCGCACGATGAAACCTGTCCCTGTGATAATTGATAATCCGAGGCGTTTCAGGACCCAGTGTCGCAGATTTTACGGTTTTCAGTATCGAAATTGGACCTGTATTATTCGATATCCCGTTCAAGAAAATCAGGATGCGAGAGAATTAATCTGGTCCAACTCCAGAGAAGAGCATTTGGATCCACAGGTGACTAAAATTGTAGTCACGAGGGGTTAGGGATGCACACTTTGGATCAAACTCACACAAAAAGGAAAAAAAATGAAACGAGCGTGATTAGGGTTTCAATCAAATCCAACTGTTTCACAGAAGGCGAGGGCGCTGATGATGGAGAAACAATGAAGATTCGAACGAACAGGCGCTTTGATTTGGAATTTGTATGCGAAGAGGGGATGGGGTCGGCGAGGCGGGACAAAAATTAGGGGAAAGGGGAAGACTACCCCGACCCCCTAGGATGCTTTTCGCTGGACAGATTGAGGAAAAAGAAAAAAATGATTAATCTTTGCTAAAACGAGTAAGCGGACGGTCTCAGGAAAAAATCAACGACCGAATTACGCCGCAAATTAATATTTATACGACTGGGCGACTTCCCAAAAACTCTTTTGTTTTTCACAAAGTGAGAGTGCCACCATCATCGTCTTCGACGAATCCAATCCTCCCTCCCAGAGGCAGACAACCACCACCACCACTCATCACGGAATCCTGGTCGGACATCTGCTAGCAGGAGAGGGAATACACGGCAATCACTTTGCTCCTCCAATCAGCCTGATGTTCAGAAAGCCTGTACGAATCACTCGCCTCCAGAAGCTTTGTCGCATAGGCAAACTATTAACTCATTTTTCTGGTGTCGTCTGTCGAACTACATGAATATATATCTGAAGGACAAACAGACATCTTGTGCTCGCACTCTCGCTTGTCCAAAACAAACAAACCAGGAGCCAGTCCTTTTGTGAGAGGACCTCATCTGTCCCTCGACTGGACGTTGCGGAGCAAAAGTGTGCACGCGCTCAGCCTAATTTGTGGGGAGTGATTAATTCCTGAGCACGTTCAAAGCGGAGAGTGATTAGGTTCAAGAGACCTACCCTCATCCATTAATAAATTTGCGGATCAAAATGAAACGTACGCCCTGGCTCACCATACCTAACCGCCAATCATTTTTAGTCGTTATGGATTAGGGTTAGAGGCAGCTACTGACAGGGTTTTTATCATAAAAAGATTGAAAATGTGGATCTTCTCAGACCATTCATTTCTTTAACTGTAAATTCCTTTATTAGTAGTAGATAATTAAAATTATAATGGGGAGGTCTGAAGGCTAAAATGGTGGTGCTTAAAACGCATTCGGATATTGCAGCAATCGCTCACTCTTCCAAGGGGCTTGGGAATTATCTTTTTGCTCTCTCTCCTTCATTAATCCTCTCTTCGTGAGAAACTCGATCTTTTTCCTGCCTGAAAACTGAGCCCTCTTGGTGCAGCATTTCGCATGAGGGGGGCAGATTTTCTCTCTCTGTTGGCGTGGTGCTCTTCGTTCGGTTGCTCAATCAAAAGCCTTGATTGAGAGAAATCTCCGGCGAATCTACGCCCGATTAACTTGAGTGGGGCGAACTGGTTTTGACTCTTGAGAAGATGGGGCGTTGAGGCACGAACCTGGCGCTGGCTTCCAACAGGCTGAGATGGTGCACAATTGCATTGGCTTGCCGCCTGAGATGGTGCACTTGCTGTTGAGGTGTGGTCAGTCACCCTGAGGAAAGCCTCTGGGCCGTATCAGAGGGGTCCAGCTGGTCTCAGACGCCTTCTTTCATTTCGATCATTTCGCGCCAGCACCATGCCAAGTAATCGCAAGCGTCTCCCAAGAGAAGGCAACGATTGCGTTTGACTGACAAAAAAACAATACACCTTTGGGCTGATGCCCCTGCTTCCCAGTCGCAGTCTGGCGCTGATCCCCATCGCTTTCGCTGGGCTGCCGCAAATTCGCTGCCGAACAGCTCCGACATCTTGGTGGCTCCCCCCATGAGAGTCGACGACTTTCGTGCGGCTACGCAGTAAAATCCCTAAAGCCAAGAGCCCTCGACCTCAAGCCTTGGCTCTGTCTCCACTCGCTGGCTTCATCGGATTGGCCCTGCGCCCGTGTGGCCGGCCCGTAAGCATTTCGATTGGATGACGCGGCGAACTGGGGGAACGGAGCAGGATCGTCTCCTCCTCTCTCACGTGATCCGAGTTCCTACACAAACAAACCAAGCGACTGAACGCTCAGATGTGTCGCAATCAACAACGCACGTGTCCTTCCGCTTGGGCTGTTTTCGCTTCCGACTGCAACAGGAGTGGGCTGCGTACTGGTGACGTGGCTTCTCTTCCGAGTGATGGCGTTCCTGGCATCGACCTCGTTCATCCTGACTTGGAGTCCTCTCATGCAATAATGCTGGCAACCCTCCGATGCCTAAAGTCCTTCTTCTTGTGAGCGCTGGCTGCCCTTGATATATATCTAATCACTCCTGCTTTTTGAGCCAAATGGTCGCAAGCTTCCTGGCACTAAGTCGACCGACCACCATCAAGGATTGATATCCCGTGCTTTCTTGTTCTGCGAAAATAGGCTTGAGCGAGTTTCACGTCGCCCTCGACCATTTTCTATTTACTGCTTCCTTCCACCCATGAATAGAAGAAGAAGCACCTCGCTTCATGTTGCCATCGAAGTCAGCTTCATACCTGGAGCTCATGCACTGAGTGTGAGATCATCCGCCCTCCACATTAGCTTGACTGTCTATCGCAAAGGTACAACGCTAGGTATTAGAATGCTCCCAATGGACGCGCACCGCCACTGCAAGCACTCACCCACGTCGCCTCGCGCGGCCATGCCGACCTACGCGCTCCTGTACAAGAGACTCGATCCATTTGCACAGCCTCCACTGCAGCACGAACCAGGAGGGCGTGATAAGGACGGCTTGAAGTCCCCACGATCGAGCGGTGAGGGTGACCCGAAGACGCCGAGGAGCCTGAGCACGCTGAAGTTTGACGCCCTCGGCGGTTCGAGTGGCACCAGCGGCTCGCTCTTCTCCATACTCCCCGCCACGCCACCCACGTCCACCACTGGATCAAAGTTCCCCATCAAGCCGCAGCACCCGCACCCGCGCACCTCCTTGGCCGCGACCGCCGACTTCCTCGACGCGCTTCGCTCGCGGTCGCTGCTCGACTACGCGTTCATGCGCGAGTTCTCGCTCGCGCGCAGCAAACCCGTGGAGGAGCGCAGCTTGTCGAAAATGTCGGCGAGCTCGATCTACAGCATGCGGATGGCGCAGCTGTCGCTGGAGGAGCAGGGGAGGTCGTTCGTTGGGCGGCAGCAGTGGCTCATGAAGCCCGAGTCATTGCACGCGACCGCCACTGGCAATGGCTGCTCCTCCTCAAAAGCCGACGACGAAGTTCGACAGACTTCTTCGATAACTGTGGAGCCAAAGCGCAAGAGCGGGCGTTTCAAACGGCGAATCCTGAGCGTCAAGCAGCCGTCTTCAGGTGTGGACGAGAGCGATTCGGTCTCGTGCTTCCCGACCTTGTGGGGGAGCACCACAACTGGCACTGAAGCTCCTCAGTATCAGAAGAGTGCTCCTAACCATGCTGCTCCTCACCAACCTGTCGTCAAGAGAACACCAGCCGTGGAAGACCGGAAGCCACTGGAGAGCTACCACAATCACCACCACCATAGCTCAACACACCGAGAGCCAGCCACCACGCCACAGTCGTCGGTGCTCATCTGGCAAGACCTCTCGGAGTTCGATCTCCGGAAATGCCACCCGGCGTCGGTCGTCGCCCAGCAACACGGCTTCTTGACGGAGCAGGACATCCCGGAGCTCATGGAGCAAACCGGGTACAGCCGCACGGAGCTCTACGCGCTCTGGGCGCGCTTCAAGGCGCTTTGCTCGATCTCCAAAGTGCCCAAGGGCATCGACAAGGACACGTTCCACCGCGCCATCCCGCAGCTGTCGGTCGAGGACGACTTCTTCATCGACCGCGTGTTCGCGATCCTCGACGCCGACGGCTCCGGGATCCTCGAGTGGCAGGAATTCGTTGAAGCGCTGAGCTCGTTGGAGAAAGGTGACATCGCCAAGCGCGTGGGGTTCCTCTTCCGCGTCTACGACCTGAACGGCGACGGCACGATCCACCGCAGCGAGGCGATGCAGTTCTTTCTCGCGAGTCTGCTCGTGTCTGCGAACGACGAGGTCGAGAAGGTCGCGCGCCACTTCATCGACAAGATCTTCGCGGCCGTGGGGTGTGCTGACAAGGACGCCATGCGCATCGAGAACGCCATGCTCTACATGAAGGAGCACCCGTCCACCGACATCTACAGCCTCTTTGGCCGCACGATGGTGTCCCCACGCCAGCAACCGATCCTCGCGGATCCAAACTCTACTGGCGTGTCCTCGTCGTCTTCCTCCAAGGCGAAGGTCGACCCCATGGCGTCCATCATCGGCTGATGAGCCAAAGCTACCCTTGGTCGTGCACAGGCAGGTAACTGCGTCTTGGCGCCTCGATTCGCGTCTGTAGGAGAGAAGCGAGAACCATTGTTAGAAAATGGTTGCCCCTCCCATGTAGATACGGTGAATAGAGAATTGCAAAAACACGAACACCTTACCTTGAATAGGTTTGCTCCTTCGTCATCCTCATCGTCCTCACCATCGTCGTATTCTGCAATGCCGCCGCCGTCGTCTCTTGCGTATCCACCGTACCCATTGTCGCCAACGTGGTTGCGTTGAAACAGGAACGGGTGGGATTTCTGCGGCTTGGTCGTGTTCCCGAACGCGAAGAATCGGTTTCGAACTCTCGGAGGCGACGACGTCTTCTTGTCCCACACGGGCTGCTTCGCTGGCTGACGAGCTGCTCGAGTAGGTGGCGAATTGCTGTCTCCGACTGATCCCTCGCTTAAGCTCGTCTTGTGCCCGTGGAAGCTCACGTGTTTGCGATGCGGACTCGCTTTGATGGGTGACACTGGTGGGATGAGCGGGAGGAACCTCTCGGTTGACGAATGAGTGTTCGGCGACATTGGCGGCTGCTGCTGTCGCTTGGTGGGCGATGGCGAGGAACCCTGGAGCTCCTGGTCGTCTGCTTCGGTGGTCTTTACTTCGCTCTACAGAGATACACGCAAGGCAAGCGATATGCTAGAAATTAGAACGTGTAGGCACCAACAAGAGAGGGGCTTCATACTCAGGTACTCACATTGTAATTGTGCAGCTTGAGCCGCGATTTCCGGCTTGGACTGCGCTTGGGACCGCGCTTTTCGACCCCGCGGACCACAGCGCACACGCCCACGGCCAGGCGCGACGTCTCCAGTTGCGGGAGGTGCGACGACGCGGTTTGGATCGAACGATGCGGGTCATGAGGGTGCGTGTCCATGGTCACTTTGATCGGAGATGCTGCTGCTGCTGCTGCATGATGGTTCCCATTGTTCATACTGCTACCTGGGGCTGATGGTCTTGCTACTTGTAGCTGGGGCTGCTCGCGTGTGCCGCGCGCTTTCGAGCGCTTGATAGGCGAGCACAACACCATTTCGACCGCATTCAGCTCATCGCGGACGTGCGCATTGCCCTCCGAGACCACGAACGCCGGGGGCTCTCTCTCCATGTCGAATTTCGTTCGCATCGTCAAATCGCGGTGGTGATGATGGTGGCTCGAGTTCTTCTTCTCCGGCCGCTTGGGGCTCAAACTGGTTGCGAGCAGCTCGCCACCTCCATTATTTGTTGGAGAAATTACAACAGCAGCTTGGGGCAAGGGCGCGATAATCACCGAGTTGGCAGCCACGTACGTCTGGTACGTCGTGTCGGTCTCCGAGAGGTTGGTCGACACGGGCATTGTCATCGCGGCGATCGACGCGTTCGCCATCCGGCGCTCGATCTTCATCTCTTCGCGCTCGAGCAGCGCCAAAATGTCGTTCCGCCGCGCGAGCTCGTCCACGTTCATCTGTCGCGGGGTCCCAAGCGAGAAGATATTCGACAGCGCCGCCGCGTCCGGCTCGATGCTGAAGCCGCCGGGGGGCTTCTTGTCACCTGTCATTGCTGTTGCTGCTGCTGTTGTCGCTGTCGTCGCGGTTTTCCCATTTGGCCCCGCAGCGAGCGTTGCAAACGATTTCTTCTTGGGCGGCTGAGGCGGCGGTTGCTGCACGAATGCAAAGCCTATTGGCGGTGGCGAGGACGGCGCTTGCCGCTGAGCAACTGAAACAGTCAGACTCATGTCGGCTTCGATCGAGACCTCGGTCGTGTTACTGTCCCTCACGAACACTTTGGTGCGCAGCGAGAGCCACTTGCTGTTCTTCGCTGGGCCTTTTTTCATCGACAGGAGCACTTTGCGCGCGAGGTCCTGCTTGCTGCTCGCCGTGGGCTTTCGCGAGACGCTCCCCGGCGCATTACGGTCGATGGACGGTGGCAGCGGATCGTTCTCGTCCAGGTAACACGCAAAAGGGAGGTCGTCATCATCATTATCATCGTCTCCTTCCTCCTCGTCCTCTTCCTTACTGGGTTGGCTGTCTTTGGTCGCTGCGTGGTTCTTACTGTGGACTCCAACGCTCTGCAGCACTTCGGTCTGAAACACGCGCAGCAGCAGGTTCCCACCTGCATCATCACTCTGTTTGATACTGGAGTTCTGCTGCTTCGTGGCTCTCACGGGTGCGTCTTCCTCTTGCTCTCTCTGTAGAGCCTCTTCAGTAGCGAAGAGCGCTTTCTGGACACAGATCTGGATCTGCGCGAGCGAGAGCTTCACGGGCGCTTTCTGCTTCTTCTCGAGCGTTCCTCGATTCGCTTCGACCACGAACTGCACGGCGCTGGGCTGCACGCTGAGGTTGCTGATGGTAATAAAGTGCTGCAAGAACGCACTTAGCTCGGACGCTGGGATCGCCCAGCCACCAGTGCCGCCACTACTGCCGCTGGGTTTACTGTCATTGTGATGGTGATGCCCTCGTTGCGCAGGGTGAGCGGTAATGGCATACGCCGTGGCTGGGAACTGAAGAAACGCACTGAGGGCGACGCTCTGCTGCTTCTCCAAGGATGACGACAGCAGTCGCAGGAACTCGACGGGTACCCCAGAGCGCGAATGGTTGCGATTTGGCGGTCTCTGCTGCTTTGGTTTACTGCCTGGGACGCCAGTAGCCTCAGGTTCTTCTGCTTCACCACCTGCAAGCGCCTCATCCGGCTTGAGGATCTGCTGCATGCTCCCAGCTGCAGCAATTCCCGCTTCATCAATTCCATCAGCCACTCTGTCCAGCGACTCGTTTGGCTGCACACCGCCCATTCGCAAACTGTCAAACACCTGGTCGATCGTAAACCGCGTCACCACCGCGAAGCTGCGCTCGTTCTCGTCGAGCACCTGCATCTCCATGAACATGTCCTCGACAAACTCAGCAAAGAGCTGCACGCAGAGCTCTTCCGAATCGCCCAGCGCACCGCATTTGCGATCCAGGTACTCCTTCTTTCTGGCTGCTGCCGCCGCATCCTCTACTGCGGCACTCGCAGCGGCGACGCGCTCAGCATCCGCGGCCTTTGCAGCGACGTCCGCACCACTTTCACTGAGCGCGTCGTCGTCGGTGAGCGGCACGTGGTCGCCATCGATGCTGGCGCTCATGCTCAAAACGATAAGAGCCGCGTTACGATACTTGGGTTCCTGTGAAAAGAAGGAAGGGCAGGGGAAACGAACCAGCCGTATCGAAACGAATATCCTAACCAGACCACGCACCTTGTTCCTCTTGGCGACGGATCAAGGTGAATAGTAACCTCCCTTGCTCTTGGACGTTTCCCACCTGTTGGGACTGGCATAAATAGCATGGACTCTGGTCTCCGCTCCTCTTTGACACGTTCATTCTGCGTACTCGCTGTCATTTCGTGGTTTGTTGCATTGGGGAGGGGATCTATGTGCCAATCTGTCTACAGTTCGATTGTACCTGTACCTGGGAGCTGTCGATCGATCAGCTCACCTGCTCGGGGGGAAGCTGTCGGTAGAAGAGCATGTACGCCTCGCACTGGAGCACCTGCTCGAACGCCACGCGCTTCACGGCCGTGTCCGATATGTAGAACCAGGACCGCGACGGGTTCTCGCTCGTGTGGATCTCGGCGCGTGGGTCGAAATCGTCGTCCGAGTCCGGTTCCTGGTGCTGCGGCTGGCCGTGGGAGGAAGAAGTAGACTCGACCTTGCTGCTGCTACCACTACCGCCAACGCCATTGAGCTGCAGCAAATCGCGCTTTCGCGACCGACTCACGTACGCGACGTAGTGGCCCGAGCGCTTGTTGCCCATGTGCACCACCACGGCCACGAGCTCGTAGAAAGTGGACTGCTTGCTCGTCTTGCTGCGGTTGATGTACGGCGCCATGTCTATGAAGCTGTCGAACTGGATATGCTGCGTGATCTTCTTGAGGCGCCCCAGCCGCTTGATGTGGATCACGAGCACGCGCGGCAGCTGCGAGACCACCAGGTGCATCGTCGCGTCGCGGAGTACCATCTGGTCACTCGCAAAAGACACAGAACCCGATGAAGAAACGGTTGACGCACTTGACGTTGTTGACGAGGACGCATCCAGCGGCTTCTTGTTGACTCGCGAACACTTTTCACAGTCGTAGCCGTTCTTGGCGCTCACGAGCAACTGCGTCTCGCTCATGAAATTCTTGAGGCAGTCGATCGTCGTGAGCGCGCGGGGCGTCGCGGAGCTGGGCACAGGCACGCTCAGCTGGAAAGCGTCCTCCAGAGTCTGGCTCTGGTTGCCGCACGCCTGGCACGTGATGACCCTGCAGAAGACAAACAAGAGCAGTCATGTTTAGGTACACAAGGCAACCCCAGGTTCACAAGAGATAAACCCACGTACGTCGTCAGCTCGCCGCCGAACAGGTTGCGCGCAAAGTTGAGCTTGGAGAACGATTTCTGCGTCCGCAGAGCCGTCGATTGCCGAGACGAAGGCCGAGCGCCGTGGTCGAGCACCATGTCGGCTTCGTTGAGGTTCAGGCGCTTGGCCAGCAAGTGCTGCACTTCCTGCACGGTCGCATGCTTGGGCACCTGCATGGAGATCGTCTCGCCCGTCTCAGTTTTCACAAAGATCTGCTTTTGCTCGTCTTTGTCGTCATCGTCATCACTGTCGAAGCCTTCGACGTCGTTCTCTGTATCATTGTTTCGGTCAGCTGCACGCCTATTTTCCTTAGGACCCGGGGCTTCCGACGTTGTTGCAGACACGGTCGGCGGGTCGGCCTCTTCGTCGATCGCCCAGAGGAAGCTCATAAATAATTCGTGCGCGTCTTGCTGGTAGCTGCCTCGGAACTGCGCAAACTTCTTCCGCAGCTCCTTCAGCAGTGGCGCGATCGTCAAGACGCTGTCGGCCTTTGCCCCTGCTCCGCTTCCTTTCGTGGTCTTCTGCTTCGGATCCGCGTCTCTCTCAGCGGTGCTCGCTGACCGCCGACGCGCTTTCTTCTTGATCGTCTCGTGGAGCATGCTACAGAAACAATAGTGAACAGTTGAGAACCACAAGACACTCAACCACCCATCCAGCAGCAAACAAAATGCACCTAAATGTCATCAGGATCGGACTGTTCGGCGCTTCCAGGGCGTCGTCCAGGTGCACGTGCTCGGGAAAGTAGTGCGCGACGGTGAGCAGCGCCTGGGTCGCAGCGTTGAAGTAGCACGTGTTGCCCAGATTCGTAAACCCCAGCACGCTCGGCACCATCAAAGAAGCGCTGGCGTCAGCATTTCCGCTGACGCTGCTGCTCTTCTTCTCCAAATCCTTGGGCTTCCGCGACTCTCGCTTCTCCTTCGCGCGCTTCTCCTTCCGAGCCCCCAGCTGCTCGCCATTCTCTGCGGTTGTATTCGCCTCAGTACCCACCACACGAGAGCTCTTCTTCTTGAGCGCTGCTGGCGTTCCTATGGTGCCACGCAACGACCCGGAGTCTCCTCCACCCGCTGCGTTTTCATCGCCTACTTCTTCTGGTTCTGTTGGGTCAGCTGGCGCCTTTGGAGGAGCGACGACCACGCGGTTCTTGATCCTGCGCTGCTGCTTCGCGGCGATCTCGTCGAACGACTCCTGACACTCGCGGCGCGCGTCCTCGACCTTGGCTTTCACGTCCACGATCTCGTGCTTGCACGGACAGCACCTGAGTGAAGCAACGACACCACAAGTCAGCAACAAGCCATTTGCAACGTTGCAGTAGTCGTATAACGAACGTACCAGAACGTCTTTGCGCCCGCGTGGAAGCCCACAAAGTGCTTTGGGTTGATTCTACAATAGCACCACCACAGTCAAATCAAATCGATCAGCCAGTCGTTCATAAGTGAAATCATTCGCTATCAAACTGCTCATGGACATGGACGCTTACTGGAAGTGCTGCGAGAAGTGGTTGCCGCTCAGACAGCCGATGAAGCCGCACGTGATGCAGACACAGAGGTCCTCCCACGCGGCGCTGCGCTCCCAGCTCTGCAGTGCGTCCTCCGATGACAGCGACGACGACGAGGACGACTGCTGCGCTGGCGAGGATAGCGACGAGCCGCTCTTCTTGCTGCTGGTACTCGCACTGCCGGTCCGAGGGCGCGAGTTCTGCTTGGTCGTCGGCACAGTGCATAACTATTGCATAGAGCCATCGCGCAACAAAACGTACACAGATCAATATCAAAAGCAACACCATTCGTCACATAAACCACGAACTTGAATGTGCAGCGCTTGGCGGTTGATTTCTCATCTTGTACGCGGGCTACATAGATAAATGAGGCATGGACGGAATGCGCAGACACGCGCGCATGGTGTGATGATAGCGCACCTGGCAGGCGAGGCTCTCGTGGGCCTTGAGCGCGCGCCGGAACTCGGGTAGCCGCAGCGCTTGGCTCACATGGCGGCAGTTCTTGGTCGTCATTTCACCGATTGATGCTGCTGGAAGTGCGAGATCGGTTGCGACTTGAGGGTCGAATGGGAACTGGAGACCCAAAGATGGCAACAGTGTTTACGCTTGTTCTTGATAAAGTATATGAAATGCCTATACATTATGCACATGGTGAAACGGATGTACAATAGTGAAAGTGCACTGTATGCGGAAGCAGCAGAAATGGGTGGACCACACGAATGATACATTTTCCGGATTGGTTGGTTGATCCTGACTCTCACCGCCATGCTTCTTTGACCGCAAGCCACCGGAATGGATCGACCTGTAAGCCGAGTATTCGTCATGCATTCTTCTCGCTGAAATGCTATTCTGTAGACTGCGATGGAAACTGAGCGCAGGGGGTGGAGTGGCACCGAGACTCTCGACAGGGTTTCTCATATTCTCGGAGGGCTTCGGACCGATCCTAGTCCACAGTTGTTTGTTCCTCTCCTAGGCTCGAGGTTTTTTCTGGACTCTGTGCTCTCTTGTACTACGTGCGTATCGCAAAGTCGCAAAGAGCTTGGACATCGGATGAAGCCACTCGAGAGGTGCTGTTGTGTGGGGCAAGGGGAAGATGCCTCCAGGACTTGGCGCCACACAGCAGAGGCTTGCGTCAAGAACGAATAGCCAGCATCTTCAGTGCAGAGATAGAGAGAACTGATGGGACGAACGTCGATCGCGTGCTGGAAAGCAGTGCTCTCAGCCCGCTGAGCAGCCACCAGAGTCGTCACTCCCACACAAACCAACTCTGTCGAGCGCCTCTTCGCCCTCGATGAATACTGCAAATCGACTTCTCCACACCACGTGCTCCTGATTTTGGTGGTCTACTGTGTGCCTGCGCTCGCCACTGTGCTGCTTGTGGACTCGGTGCCACTTCAAGACCCGCGCGAAAGCTGGAGCGCTGACGTTTGATCTCCCACGGTGTGATATCATGGACATTCCTTCTGGAAGCGCAGCTTGCTGTATCCGGATACCAGGAATGAACTTGACGGCAGGAAGAAAGCTCGCGATCGCCATTGCAGTGAGCATGGCGCGTACCGGCACGCTCGTGGTGATCGCGAAGTACTGGGTGTTCCCGATCCCGTTTCTGACAGCGGTTGGCTCTCTTTCATTTGGCATGCTCCAAAGCCTGTTGGTTGTGTCGTCGCTGGGCCGCGCTGACCGGGAATTGCTCAAGAGGCTTTCCAAATACGCCGTGCTTTTTTTGGCTGCAAACGCCGATGTTAGCGGTGTTCCCGGCTTTCAATGCCACATTCCTGTCCCTGGACAGCGTTCCCCAGCTCGCGTTCGTGCTGTTGCTGCTGATCATCAAGATCAGTTTCAAGTACCTCATCTCGGCGCAGCAGTCTAAAAACGATGATCTCATCCCTGCGCTTCATTCGAGCGTCGACATCTTCGACGCGCTGTATATGGCCAAGCGCATGCAATCTGCAGGGATTCTCGCAGTGGATCTCGTGCAGAACTACTTTGCTATTCGGCTCCTCGTCAGACAAACGCAAAGTGTCCAAACAGTCAACAACACACACAAAGAAAGCGGTCACCAGAGCCCTACAAATCTGCTTCCGCTTGTGTTTAAGCAACTGAGGAAGCTGCACAACCTGGACAGTCAATCCCCTACGCTTCACGTCCACGGAACACAGGGTTTTCGGCTCAGTCCGAGGCGACATTGACGCAGTTGCGATCCATCCAAGCGAGAAAGAGTGATATCCAAACTGGACTGCGAAATAAACCCTCGAAGCACCAGGTGGCTGTTTGCTCGTCGGCACCAATTTCCGGATCGCAGGTTGCTGTGTCGCAACCAGAACCAGTACCCAGTGAAGTCCATTTAATCAGAGAAACAACGTGCCTCCTGTACGGAAGCGATGAGGCGGCTGTCGTTGTGGAGTTCATCGAGAGCGTGGTCCCAGTCCTGTACGTCGCCTACCTCTCGATTCTGTTTCCACCTGCCGAACGCCAAGTACCACGAAGACAGCAGCACATGACCGAAGAAGAGATGTACCGAGTGGTGACGAATATCCTCTGCTGTGCGGTGTGGATCCTGTCACGTTCCAGTTCTTGCTGGTGCACAACGGCAAGTTTCTGGGTTTCTCTTGAGTACCTACCTCTCGCTTGGAACGCGTTGACGCTGACTCTCGTGATTTGAACAACAGGCTGCGATTTCAAGTGCAAGTGGGTCCGCCAAGACTGAGCAACGGTCGAAAGCTGGGCAAATTGTAGCTGGAGTCACTTGAAAGAGCTGTCAAATTGGGAGCCAGCAGGTTACTGTCAGCTTGATGCAAACCACGTTTGTACTGAGTGCGCATGAAGGCCGAGAACCAGTAGACACCACGTATCTTCCCAAAGTTTTGGTATAAATGCATGCTCAGTTCTTCGACATCTTTCGCAGACGCCAGCTTACCAAGTCACGCGTGAATCCTTCCGACTACTGTTGTGCCAGTACGTTCTGAGATGTTGCCAGCTTGGACGTGCAGTGTATTTCTCTGCGGAACTCCATGCGAAGCGACCAAGGAGTTGCCATCACGACCTCAGTCGGTATTTGAGCTAACGTCGACTTCTCGCTTTGTCTCAGCAATTGAAAGGAGAGGGTAGTGGAACGTACGTCTATTGGCTGGGTGCGCACAGTGCTCCAGTCCACATGCTTGCCACCCGAGGGCATGCTCTGACCCTCAGCCATTTATTTATTCCTGTCGCACAGAAAAAGAATCAGATCCAGGCTAATAACAGGGACCAAGAGAGTCTTATGCGTGCGATCGGCTTTGCTCAGCCTGAGTCACCTCATCCAAAGGTGCCTTGCGTCCTTATCCCCCTCATCTGGTCCAGGCAGGAGGTGTCTGTACTGGTGTCTGTGAGGGCTTGGATAGCGAAGGCCTCTGGGGTCTGACATCACGACACATTGAGATTTACCAGCAAGAGCGCCTCGCCGACAAAGACGACCATGTCGGAGAAGGACTGCAGCGCCAAGCAGGCGAACTGCAGTAGCGACAGCAGCATGAGCGACTCGAAGCACAGCGGCTTCCACGACAGCGACATCGCCAAGAAGAAGCTCAAGCTCTTTCAGTCCGACAGCAAGGGGCAGGGCCACGACCACGACGACCCGGAGCACTCGATGGACTCGGACGACGCGCACACGGAAGACGACGAGGACTCGGACGACCGCTCCGAGGACGACGAAGAAGTGGACATGCGTGCGATCGCGGCGCGGCTCGGCCCGATGAGCGGCACTCACCGGCGCTCGGTCGTGTCGTCGTTCATCCCGGTGGACAACGCGTGGACGCCGCCGGTGCATTCCAAAAGCGCGCAGGACGAAGAGGCGATCCGGCGCTCGGTGCGGCGCAACCTGCTCTTCGCCAACATCTCGGAGGAGACGCTGCAGATCCTCGTCAACGCCATGAAGTACGTGAGCGTGAAGAAAGGCACGGACGTGATCATCCAGGGCGACACCGGCGGGGACCTCTTCTACATCATCGACTCGGGGGTCTGCCAGGTGCTGCTCAACGGCCGGGTCTTTGGCGAGATCGACGGCACCTCGGAGCGCAACTTCTTTGGCGAACTCGCGCTGCTCTACGACTCGCCTCGCGCGGCCACGATCCGGGCATTGACGGACGCCGAGTGTTGGTCCCTCGACCGAGTCACCTTCAAGCGCGTGCTCATGGCCACGACGATCAAGCAGCGCCAGTTGTACCTGGACTTTTTGGACCAAGTGCCGATCTTCTCGACGCTCTCGCAGTACGAGAAGATGATTGTGGCCGATGCGCTCCGCGTGCAGTACTACGAGCCGGAGGCCGGAATCATCGACGAGGGCTCGGCCGGGGACGATTTTTACATCGTCGAGGACGGCGAAGTGATGTGCACGAAGGGCACGGACGAGGTCTCGGCGCGGCTCGGCTCGGGGGACTTCTTTGGCGAGCTCGCGCTCATCACGAACGCGCTGCGCATGGCGACCGTCACGGCCGTGCGTAAGACCAAGTGCCTCGTGCTCGACCGCAAGACGTTCCAGCGCCTGCTCGGCCCCATGCAGGAGCACCTGCGTAAACGCGCCGACCTCTACGAGCTCTACATGAACGCCAACCCCACGCGCTTCCAGTGATGGCCGGCGAGCCATGAGGGACCTACGGTGGACTGCACAGAGATAGCACAGCTTCTTTTTTTCCCATTGAGCCAGGAGCCGATCCTATATTATTATAATCCCACAATCATGAACTTACAATCAATAATCTCGTAGCCATTTGCTTCCAAGCCCTGCTTCTTTGCAGCACGTCAATTGCAAACAGGAGGGATGACGGTGAATATGCGGTGGTTTGGATTGTTGGGATTTGCATCGGGAATTGCTTGATGTCGCCCCGCCTGGATCTTGAAGCGGGGCGAGTGTTGCTGTCTGGTGGTGGGTGGGTGGGCGGTCCTGATTGATCCATATTTGTGGTGGTTCAACCCGTTTCGCGCGACTTAGAACCTCTGAAACTGAATCTTCCCGCGTCTAATGCCCATCCGCATCATTAGCAAAATTATCGAAATAGAACCTGCGAGACCTGATATATCGGATGTGGAGCTGTTTGACATTCTTTGATGTTGACAACCGCTCAGCCGCACTCTCGTTTATTCGACGGTGTGCAAGCATTGCTTGGTGGATTACCATACAACAAGCAGAGCCACTTGGCATCTGTATTGACTCACCACCTCATCACTTTGGTGCTTTGGGGCGCGAAAGTTGACTGGGGGACTTGAAGAATGAAGGAGGAGGGAAGCGCAATGTTGAAGAGCTTTCCACAACCATCACTTGCTTGCGTGCACTTTGGACGGGTTACAAAAGATCGAATTTGGGTTGTTTAACAGACCCACCCGTTCATCTGATACAGTTGATTAACAAAACTAAAAAACGGGTCAACGGGTTTTGATGGTGATAAGATGAATTTCTGGCCCACCCACCCATCCTTGCAGAATTGCGGGTGTGCATGAGAAAGGGCAACGGACTGTCCCCCTCCATTTCCGACCGACTAAATTTAGGCAAAACAAGTCTTTTTCTGGTGGTAGTATATTTAAATTCTTCTTCCGGTTGTCGCACCAGTTATAAAACCGTTAAATATCACCTCACATCTCAAAGATACCCTTTCTTGTACAAATTCAAAGACGTTTGTCCGAGCCTATTTACATAACAAGTAAGTTACATACATATGTGTAGTTTACAAGCATGTGGCCACCACCACCACCGCACACAAGGGAAAAGAAGCACACACATGCGCATGAGAACGTGAAGCATCGCCCCCATTTCCTGCAAGCAGCGCCGTCACCAGCGTCTATTTGCGCCTCCTTCTTCAAGGCGCATTTCTATATCCGTAGCCTCTCTCTCCTGCGTGTGTGCGTGTGAGCCCCGCCCTCACTCCACCACTCACCGCCTCGTGAAGCGATCCATCCATCCATCCGTTCGTAGCTCTTCGACTCGAAACGATGAACATTGAAGCGTCCAAGCGCAACATCGCGGCGGCGATCGACAAGCCCGCGGTCGTGATCGAGCACAAGGAGAAGGCCGCGCCGGGCAAGGACGAAGCCGAGTTCCGCAACTACAAGGACAGCACGCGCCAGGAGACGGTCGAGCGCCACTACATGCTCATGCGCAAGAACCAGACGGTCGCGTTCAACGGCAAGATGCAGCAGAAGTACGGCAGCTTCAGCAACACCAAGATGACGGTCTGGGAGGCCTTTGAGGCGCTCAAGGGCTACGTGGACTCATCGGACCCGGACTCGTCGCTGCCGAACCTCGAGCACATGCTGCAGACCGCCGAGGGCATCCGCGCCGCGGGCCACCCGGACTGGTTCCAGCTCGTTGGGCTGCTCCACGACATGGGCAAGATCCAGTACTTGTGGGGCGCCAAGGAGGATGGCCAAGAAGGCACGGCCGACGGCGACCAGTGGTCGCTCGGCGGTGACACGTGGGTGCTCGGCTGCCGCATCCCGGACACGACCGTGTTCCCGGAGTTCAACGCGCTCAACCCGGACATGCAGGACCCACGCTACAACACGGAGTATGGCATCTACCAGCCGCACTGCGGGCTCAAGAACCTCAAGTTCGCGTGGGGCCACGACGAGTACCTGTACCAGATGCTCAAGTTCAACCAGACGTCGATCCCTGACGAAGGGCTCGCGATGGTGCGCTACCACTCGTGCTACCCGTGGCACAAGGAGAAGGAATACCAGCACCTGATGGAGGAGGACGACGAGGACCTCATGGATTGGGTGCTCGAGTTCAACAAGTTCGACCTCTACACCAAGGCGGACACGCGTCCGGACGTCGAGGAGCTCTGGCCGTACTACCAGTCGCTCATCGACAAGTACTTGCCTGGCAAGCTCTGCTGGTAGACGGACGGCCATTTGGGAGGACGGCAATGCGGAGGATTTGATTGACGCGATAGTTTTTTTTTATATGAGCAATGCATGAGGAGAAAGAAGAGAGAGAGAATATGAAAAAAGCGACTGGGACTAGATTACCCTGATTTGTCACACGAAGGGAGACTGAGTTTGCTGCTTGTTTGTTTCTTCTCCATGTGTATCGCGGCATTGCATCACATTGAAGACCTGGGACGCCAGCTGGTCTTCCACCCTTCGAAGGTCACGCCTGAGTATTTGATTCATCACTCCCGACTGGTATTGCCACCTAACGGTGGCGCATCGTATTTGCTTAAGCACCTGGTACGGCAGGCGTCGCATCGGAATGGCGAACCACCGCCTCCTACTGACCACACACACGCATTTTATTTCCTCGCTTGGCCGATTGAACTCGTGCGCGCGAATACACGGCGCCATTCACAAATAGTACACGGATATCGTGAATAGCTGGAGGAGTGAGCACCAATAAGTATGTTAGCGTTGATTTATGGGGATGGAAGGTGATGGTGCGTAGCCATTCGATCTCTTGACGGTACGGGATGGACGAATCTGCTGTTGCTGACTCGTGATGGCCGTCCATACCGAGTTGAAGATCTTGGCGGCGTTCTTCTGCTCTCAAATCGCGTGGTCACACTAGCTCTGCTTGTTGGCGTTGGCTTCTCGTCGCGTGGCGTCCTGCAGCAGCTCCGTGTCCACTTCGCCCGCTGGGATCTGTACGTAGCGGATCGAACTGCCGCGCACAAAGCAGTTCTTCATGTTCATCTGTCGTAAAAGCAGCGCAATACACACACATCCACAACACAGAGCGCACACTCGTCAGCTTCCCACACACACACGCATAGCGCATACGTAAACGCACCAGCTGTGGGAACTTGTCGCCCTCCACGACCGAGACGCTCAGGAGCTTGATATTTAAGTACTGGTCCACCGAGTGGAGCGTGCCCATGAGCGCCACGTCGTTCTTGAGCTCCACGGCGATCTCCTTGCCGATCAGCGTCTTGAAGAACGAGTAGAAGAGCTGCAGGCAGAGGGGCGGAGGGGCGATAATAGAGAGAGCGAACAGGTATACACATTAGCACATGCACACACGAGTTGGTGGATCTCCTCTCGCTCATCAAACGCCGGCATGAACAGCTCCATCCACACACACGCACGCACCATTTCGTTGGATTTGCTTGGTCAAATTAACAATTTGAGCCAAATGCGCGAATGCATTTACTGCCGACGACCCAAATGGGTGAATAGGTGAAAGGGAAATTCCACCCATTCACCCATCATATCAAGATTTTTGATTGACTTGCCAGAAGTGGACATGGCCAAAAGAGGACGAAAGAGAATGCGACCCAATTACCCACTACCGAAATACCTGTGTTGATCCGAAGACCCAATTACCCTCCACCCAGATGTGACGATTTAATTAATACCCTTTTTAAAATGCATGTGTTGGCTGCAGAGTGTAATTTAGCGACCAAGAAAATGGTTCCTTTAATCGACCCCACATACAGATACAGTGCGCGCCAATTGGCTAGCCGCACTTGGATATTTGGGGCTCACATTTTGTGTAGGGCACTTCTGAAAATTCTGGAATGACCATCGCATTCGCGCTAATTTTGTGATTCCCGCCGTACTCTTTGTTTGAAGAGAGCT
>JAASGK010000348.1:0-27376 GCA_023334195.1 Globisporangium emineosum
AAGGCAGTTCGCGTCCAAGCAAGAGCTTCAAACCGCCATTTTGCAGGCTTGGGACGAAATCAACTCTGCATACACCGAACGACTTGTCCGTTCGATGAGCAACCGATGCACCGCTGTTCTTAAGCTCAAGGGGAGTAAGACACCGTATTAGCAACCGCTGATGTGCTCTTAAACGCTTTTAATACCGATGTTACCGACTTGGTCTTATAAATATTTCCACCCCAAAAATGCGTTATTTTTGTTGCTTCATCAATCTTTTGTGTTGAATGCTGAAATTAACACTGCCAGTTGAACACATGAACAAAAGCATTGTGTCAAAATCTCAGCCAATTTAATGGAATTTTCAGCTCACACGGAGAGAAAATATGGTGGTCTTATATTTCCTGCCACCACTGTATTCGGGCATACAGTGCCCGTTAATAATGTGCTTGGCTTCTTGTTGCATATCACCTTGTTGCATATCACCTTGTTGCATAAATAATTGTGGAGAAATCAGAGGTGGTGTCTGGTGCGAAACACTTCCAAAGCAGGTGCGCGATCTGTGATGTTGATTTATAGCCAATCGGAGAACCAACAGAAATTTTTTCAGCCAATTAGAAACTTTGTAAATCACTGCACCCATTCTTTGTTCGTTGAAACCATCCTCATGGTGATTTTCAGCTTCAAGGCCAAAGCTTAACGCGTATGGATCACTGGGATTGCGAAGTGTGAGAGTTGCAAGCTGCACTGTGAGATGGCCGGCTCGACCGCGGCAGCGCGCTCATGTGGCGCCAACAAAAGCAGCGATCTGCTTGCGCAGGAGCGAGAGGCGGCGGAAGCCGCGGAGCTCCCTCGCGAGGACGACGATCAAGAGAACGCGCTGAGCAAGCGAGAACAACGAGTCGGGGCTCACAGCGAAGACCAGTAAGACAATCAACAAGCACCTGACGCACCACAAGTCCAAAATGGAGACCAACAGCAACAGTGTCTCGAAGAAGAAGAAGTAGAAGCCTCGATCGCGCTCCACGAAGCTGCTAAGCGAGGAGATTTGGGGCGTTGATCGTGAGCGGCAGCTCTTTCGACGAGAAGGACAGTCTCGGTCGAGCTGCGCTGTCGCGTGCAACGGAATCCGGTTACGTTGGTGTCGTTCTGGAGCTGATCAAGAGCGGCGCCAGCGTGGACGCTGAGGACGAAGCTGGAAGAACTCCGCTGTCGCACGCAACAAGCGCCGACGTCGTCATCAAACTGATTCGTCACGGCGCAGTTGTGGATGCCAGAGATAAACTTGAACGAGCGGCGCTCATGCATGGGTCTCAGTTCGGTCATGTCCAAGTCGCCGCAGAACTGACCAAGAGCGGCGCCAGCGTTGATTCTACTAACGGTAAAGAAGGAACTGCGCTGTCATTTGCTGCTTTGTCCGGTCATGTCCAAGTCGTCGAGGAGCTGTTAAAGAGCGGTGCTACCGTTGACTTTGAGGGTCAGTACAAAGTGACTCCACTGTGCTATGCGTCAGAGCACGGTCATCTGGAAGTTGTCGTGCAACTGACCAGAAACAGAGAAGACGTGCAGTTCAAGGACAACAGCGGAATCGTACCTCTATCCTATGCAGCAGGAAGTGGACATTTAGAAGTGGTCAAGGAGCTAGTCAGAAACGGTGCAGCAGTTGACGCCGTGAACTAGAATGGGCATACAGCCTTAGCGAGCGCAGCATCCTCCGGTCGTGCCAAGATTGTCGCGGAGCTGATCAAACACGGCGCTGAGATCAACACCGTGGACAAGAGCGGAAGAGCACCCTTTTCGTTCGCGGTAGTTAGGTTCAATTCCAAGGTGTTCGAGGAACTTATCAACACTGGCGCCATTATCGATGCCAAGGGCAAGCGTGGAAGAACGGCGTTTTCGTATGCAGCAGAGTTCAACCACAAAGCAGAGGTGACAGAATTGATAAAAAAAGGTGTCAGCATTGAAGACGAAGACAAAGACAACGACGGGAAACCCCTTTTGTGGTACGCGGGACAGCGAAATCATCGAGATATAGTTGAAACATTGCTTCAATGCAGCGCTTTTGACCAGAAGAGTGACTCCAGCGACAAGGTTGCTGTAGTGATGGGGGATCTTGAGTCGCTCAAGGGGCTCCTTGCGAAAGGAGAGTCCGTTGACGCTACGACCAAGGATGGAAGAACGCCGCTGTTTTACGCCGCTGAGTTCGGTCATCTGGAAATGATGCACTTTCTAACCAAAAATGGAGCCTCAGTCGATGTGAAGGCGAGATCAAGTCATTCAAGTCGAGAAGGTGACACTCCGCTTACTCTCGCCGGTTGCGCTGGTCACATGCAGATCTTCCAAGAGCTGATTAAGGCTGGAGCACCAGCGAATGTCCGTGGTGATCGCGGCGATGAAACTCCGCTGATATCGGTTGCTCGATGGGATTTCTTTGCTGGGGTGCAACTGCTGATCACGGACGGTGATTGTCTTTGGGTTGAGCATGTCCAAGGTGATGTGTATCCGCTGATTCCTGATACGCTGGAGACAATCAAAACAATGTGCGGCGCTGTCCATGAGTTTGAGCCGATCTGCAATCGCGTCCTAGAGCGACTGTGGGGTATGTGCTCGCAGCTTCAACAACGAGATGAGACTCTAAACCACGACCCAGACACGCTGGCTTCGTTCGCGATCATCATTTTCCGTTTTTGCAGACTGCTGCTCGAAATTCAGAAACGCCAAACTCCTCTATCTCGATTGCTTGGGAGTCGTACAATCTCGACTAGAATCCAATACTTCCACGTAGAGCCGGATCACTTTGTCGATCTGCTGGATCTAGTGCACAACGGAGACAGTTGGAAAGAGCATTGGAACGGAGACCAATCGCTGCTTCTGTCTCGTTTGGAAGAGCTGCTCAGCACCGACGAGGCTCTTGACGGAGAGTTCTCTGTAAGTCATCAGCTGCGCAAGTTCTTCTTCTTCAGTACGAAGTCAACCAATGTGGCGAAGATTCAAACTCTCAGGCTAAATAAATTATTAAGAAAGTGCGTGACCGTCTACTTCGTCGATTTAGAGTTCAAGCGCCTGTTATGCCAGACTGGTTCATATCGCGTGACGACGTGGAGTTTCACAGCTGGAACGTCGTGAAGTCTGAATATCTCGTCAACTGCTACGCAGGCAAGTGGCGGAAAACCAGTGTCATGATCGAGGAAAACAATCATTTCGAACACTTCGAGAGGGATGTGTCCCAGTGGTTCCAGCTGAATCATCCGAATGTGGCCAAGCTGTTTGGTGCATCCAACATCGGTTTACACGAGTTTCTCGTGTACGAGTTAGCGCCAGAAGGGAAACCGTTGCAAGAGTTCCTGAGTGAGTCGTCGTATCGTGCACTGGTATGGAAGCTTTTACACGAGGCAGCGCTTGGACTTCAATACATGCACAACCGAGGCGTTGTCCACAATGATCTCCGAACTGACAACATCATTGTCGGCTCTGATTGTGTTGCGAAGTTGTGTGGGTTACGGCAACTTAGTAGGCACGCCGAGTACAAGCGCAATCGGCCCACTTGGGAATCGCCAGAGATTACTAGCGAAATGCTCAAAGCAACCGTCGCTGTCGCTCTGATTGTTGCGTCCAATATCTATGCATTCGGGGTGTGCATCTGGGAAGCTGTGACGCTCGAGCTTCCGTGGAAACTTATGCCTACCAGTGAAATAGTCGGCATCCTGATTGATGGAAAATTCACCGAGGATGACAGAGTAATCTTCGACAACCAGATTGAAGGAAAACTCCCCGAGCGTCCGACAATCATGGACAAACCGACGTGGGATCTGATCTCCGAGATGTGTGCGTCGGATCCAAGCGAGCGCGTGAATATCACCTACGTTGTCAATCGACTGAAGTAGTTCGCCCACGAAAGCGAGCAAGTCCAGCAATCAAGTTCCAGCGGCAGTACAGAGGTAAATTCTTCTTGTTGTTATGAGGAAACGCCATCTCGGACTGGCAGCAGCACACTGACACATGTTTTGTTTGCTTTCCCATCACGTTTTCACAGCCACACAACAAAAGCTTGGATGAACACATTTTTAATGAGCTTGAGGGCGCTACCATTCCGAATGTGCTTCAAAATATCAAATCGCGGTGTAAGAAGCTGCCTGACAACCGGTGGATGATCGACAGTGTGTACCCAGCCTTTGAGTTCATGTTTGCGCTCCTCCAGGAGCGTCGCATGACTCCGACAGATGCTGCAGTTGTCCAGATGTCCACCTCACTGTCTCGATTCCAGCGCTATTTGCGCACGGCAGTGTCGGAGAAGTCCGTGTTTGAGCTAGCGAGAAGCCGCCAAGTGGCCGAGTCCCACCACGTGATCTACTCTGAGCTGGACCGCTTGCTGGACATACTGAGTGTCTCGGAGACTGACCCGGTTCGTGCGTGGAAGCAAGATTCCGCAATTCAACACCACTCTCCAGGAATGGAAAGCAACTCCTCCACTTCGTACCACCGACTGGCAAATGAGAGTTCGAGCCCAGTCATGCTGAATTATCTTGATGAATCGTCCGAAACCCATAAGCTCTGGACGCGAGAAGGGCTAGCAGTAAGTCCAACAGAAACTCTGTCCTGGTACCTCGGGCTTCGAGACTTCATCTTCAGCGAGTCGGATATGATCGGTCAAGGCGCGTTCGGAGCAGTCTACAGGGGATCTTGGCTGGGTGCTCCCGTCGTGGTCAAGTTCATGGGGTACGAAGGAGACATCGATACCATCTCGACGGATCTGCTGCTGCACGAAGTGCGCGTGTGGCACCGACTCAACCACCCGCACGTGCTGAAGCTGTATGGAGCGTGCCACATCGACAAGCGCTACTTCATGTGCGAATTCGCCTCGAATGGCGACTTGACCGACTACTTGAAGAAGCCAGGCAATGAGCACTTGATGTGGCAGAAAATGTACGAAGTGGCTCTCGGACTCGAGTATCTCCACGGACAAGGCATGGCGCACAGCGACCTCAAGTGTGACAACATCATGGTGGGTATGAACGGCAAGGCGAAGCTGATCGACTTTGGACTGAGCTGTCTGCTGAATGTGGCGGAGATCCAGATCGAGATGAAGAAGATGGGAACTGTGCACTGGAAGTCTCCAGAGTACCTGGGGGGAGGTTGCCCGTCGTTTGCTTCTGATGTGTATTCGTTTGCAATGTGCATCATCGAGGTTGTGACTGGCGACATCCCGTAGGGCAAGAGTATTCTCCCGCCGATGGTTCGCTACCGCGTGAAGAAAGACGGGATCCCCAACCTGCCCGAGTCACTGAACGCCAAGCAGCGGAACCTGATTCAGCTGATGACCAAGTTTGATCCGTCAAACCGCGTGAAGGTGGGGTTCGTGGTGGATAAGCTCGGCGAAACTGCGCAGGACGAGAAAACGAGTCGAGTCCCATAGGTCTGAGTAAACGGGGCAGCGCTATGGTTGAAAACTACAGCGTGTATGGATATGGTGGTCAGGATCGGCATCTTAGCGGTCACACGCCCAGTGCTGCCACTAATTCAGGTTCTGGCTTCCAAAGTTTTGGCCCCTCGCTGATTTCTTGGACCACGCCGCTCTATCGATGGCGATTGGCATCAATCACTTCGATGCCTGCAAGCCTAGCTGGACCGGTTCGGCATCCATTTCAGGGTTCAACGGGGGTTTCAAGACCTGCCTTCCTCAGTGTTGTAACATGAGTTCTGCAATTGCTTCTAGTGATATCGAGACTAACACTCCACTATAAGCTTTGGTTCCCCAATTTCGAGTGGTGACTTTTTCTCTCGCCACTATACACTGCAGCCAAATTAACTACAATGTTAGTTGGTTCCCTCGAAGATGTATGACCAGGCTTTTTTCTTGGGATTATATTACGAGGTAGAGAGATTGAGAAGCCTCACGGAAAGAGACACAACTGGAATTTTCACGTACTGAAGGAGCATAGAGTTCATATAATTATCAGGATTCAGGTTTCAACAACTGCGCGATTCCTTTCACACTCCACCGTCCTTGCATATGATGGGGTTTTTTCCATTACTGACGCCACTTCTTGTCGGCGATCGGCTGGTAACCGCGTATCGACGGCAGCACGGCCTTGGACGGCAGCACGCAGAGCAGCGAGACGAGCAGCGTCCACTCAAGCGGGAACTCGGACACCTCGAGCAGCACGACCCAGCGCAGCAGGCCCGTGGACGCCGACCCGCCGCTCGCCGTGAAGAAGAAGATCGGGTTCTCCTCGATGATGTCGCGCGTCGGGATCTCAAACACCTTGTCCGGCACGTGCTCGTCGCCGCCGATCCTGGTCGCCAGCGCGTGCTGCTGCTCCGTGTCGCCGTACTGCGACGCCGCGAGCAACAGCAGCGACACGGTGCGCATGAGGCAGAACACGGTCGCGATTGCCGCGATGCGCCGGATGTTGCGCTGGCGGTGGGTTGCGTCCTCGGCCACTTTGTCCAGCAGCGCGCACATCCGGCTGCCGTACGCGGGGAGCAGGAACATGCACACGACGAAGCAGAACGCGAGCAGCACGGTCGAGACCAGGTATATGCACCTTCGGACCACACTCTGCGGGGACGGCTGGAGAAAGACGAACGTCGCCATCTGCAGCAAGTAGATTGTGACCACCATCTTGATGAACAGCACCCGTGGAGACGACGAGGACGAGCTAGGGCGTCGCGAGATGCCCGTGGAGAATGACGTCACCCCGTGCGAGGCCGACGATGACGCGCTACCGACTTGTTCAATCATGCTCGCCCACGTGTTGAACACCAACAGGAACACACCTCCAAGCACGAACGACGCCAACATGCCCAGCATCTGCCACAGGAACACCACTTCGAGGTACGTCAGGTGCAGATGCTTGGCTTCTTTCGCCGTGCCGCTCGACTTGGCAACGAAGAGCATCCACACGGCCACGAGCACGAACGCGACGGCGCGCAGCAGTGCGCCCGTGCCCAGCAGCGAGAAGAGCTTCACGGCCGTGCTGTCGATGCGGCGGTTGCGCCACATGCGCATCCACGAGGCGCCGCTCGGCACGAGGAAGAGCAGGCCGCACGCGTACACGCAGGCGTAGATGAGGTAGAACGACGGCGCGTCGACAGGTGACGGGGGCGGCGGCGTCAGGGAGCTCGTGGCGTTGGGAGACGATGGAGGAGGAGATTGCTGGCTGCTGTGACTGCTGGCGCCGCTTATAGACGCGGAGGCGACGAGGAGCGACACGGCCAGCGCCTCCATCATCTTCTTCTCTTTTCGAATGGTGGTTCTGATTTTGGGCACGGCCTTGAAGATCGCTATCAAAAGACGTAATTCACTTAATAGTAGCTTGTTTTTATTTGTTAGAAGACGCACATAGAGAAGCGAAACGCCATTAACAGTAGTGGCAGTCTATTCAGTAAAAACTGGCCCGTATACCCTAGACATGACTGGATATCGAGATATTTTACCGGTTGTGTTCCAATTCACCTGTTATTAGAAGGCGATATACAGGCCACAGTCAGCGGAACCAGGTGGCACAACATTGGTGGCTCTTATAAAGAAGCATTGGTCTCTAAAACGTTGACAATTAAATTGACATCCTTCTCTCTCTAATACAGTTATGTAGACTTTCGTTTCAAGTCCTCATGAGCTGTTGTGATACGTTCCATTCCAGAGTTCATCGAGATCGCCACGGCGTTGCGTTACAGTATTGCCGAGTAAAGCTTCCGATTGCTTGCTTGCTTCGTTACTGATCTTCCCCCGTGAGTAATATCGGATGGACAGGTCCGAGAGAGAGAGTCAACTCAACATGGTTGACATTGCGACGCCCTCCCTTCTGATCCGAAGCCGATCGAATGAGCAACAACGGCGCCGAGTGGTGTCGATACACTGGACTCCGCGTAGCTGACCTCCCACACAAGACGTGGGGAATTGCAAGTCGAAGTGCACGGCACTGTAGTGTAGATACTGTACAGCATATTGACCTTGAGAGAGTCTCCGAGTAACTACAGTACCGGTGGGGGGTATCAGGGCTTGCAAGAGATCAGCTGCAGTGGCATAACGTGGGAATCCCAAGGTCGGAAGTGTACCAACGCTCATTGAACTCGTGTAGCTTCCGCATGTCTTCAACTGAAAGAGCAGTGCGTGAACCTTTGACCCGTACCATGCATGTGGGGGTCACAGTATCTCCTGAAGATTAATCTTGTTGGTCAAAGTTGCCTGTCAATATCTCGGCCTCCAAGCTCTGAGTGTGAGATGGATGCTCTTTTGAGAACGATCTAATCTTCGCGCATCCCCTTGCTCTCCTTTACCGTGTTCAAGATGCACAACCAGGATTTGCGAACAATACCATCACTTTTTGGGTTTTGTTGCTGTTGGGAAGGAGCGAACGCCTTCGCAACACCTTCGTGGCTCTTTTCGACACACTCGCAGGCGCTCATTCTCAGTCTCATGGAAATCGCTGCGCCTTGGCCCAAGACCTGGTCCAGGGTGTGAGCAGGACGGAAAACACCCTACTGGCGAGGAGCTCCCATGAGTCAGAGTGCCACGGGCGGACGAACGGACAAAGCCCATCTAGGGCTCGCAGTGCCCTCTTGCAAATGAAGGTTGGGGTGGCACGAGCTGGCGAATGTAGAAACTGGTGGCAAGTGGGCGAGAGAGAGAGCGAGAACTTTTCAGTTTTCTCTGCAGCTGCCGCCATATTCTATTCATGATGCCTCACGTGCGCACGCCACACTGCAAGAGGCTCGCTGGACGAGATCTCAGGTGCCGAATTGGGTGGGCACACCCTGACGTGGATAGGCAGTCGCAGCAAGTCCATCATGGCAGATAATCTTCTGGCATGTTGACTGCTGGGCCTCAGTTGTTTAGAATTATGCGCCTGTCCTGTTTGACTCCCAACATCACGTGAACACGAACGCAGCTGGGCATCGCGAGAGTGTTTGAGTGAAGAAGCTCAGATTGGTATGTTGACCCAGCTTAAACACGACGCGCATCTCAGTTCTACGGTGTCCCCTCACCTGGTCTTTCCTCGTGATGACTGCGCGGGGCTTGCAGCCCAAAAAGGTCCTCACTCGGTTGACTGCTCGGTCGCTCTTCATCTCAGACGATGCCCCCTGCGATGTGCAGTACAAGTCAGTACCGCTGAAGATCTGGATGACTGACTGGTCCAGAGAGCGTCGTCCTATCCAATTCACTTCCCGCCTCTGATCGAACACTCAAAGAGCATTGCGATTTGCTCTCTGTTGTCGTTTGTGTATTGCTGCCTGGCTCGGAGAAGATCGCGATACAGCACACGCCTCCTGCGCGCGTACAATAAAGCTCCATCGTCAATATCAGCCGCACGCAAAACCCTCATAAAGCGGACGTAGGTACTGTATCAGTTCGGAGGTTGAGGCGGAGAAGTCCATTACAGTATCAGCGCATAGAACGACCAAGTGATCTCTCAGTCAACAACCTGTATCGCTGCGCTTCTGATCCACTTCTGCTAGAGCCTGCCTGCTTCAACGTGAACTGTTGACCAAAAGCATCTTCCACCCTCAACTCTCATGAATCCATGCATTATTGACGAAGCTCGAGAGAGCGAAGTTCCGCAGTGTTCGGAGGAAGACCACACACTCACACATGCTGAGGCGCATGCACCGCCGCGATGGATTTGAAATAAAGGGGGAACCAACCAACACGCACCTTCCCGGATCAAAGAACGTGCAGTGCACTGGGAAAAGCAGGCTGTTAGCTGGCGCTCGCCTGATGAGAGTCCTCGGATTCATTCCCTCTCGCGCGTCACAGTCAACAGCACGACCGCCAGGATTTCTAGGTGCAGCACCTTATTTATGAAGAACCCCTCCTGGGCCACGACTGACAGATCAAATACAGTAACGTACTTCGTAAAGTCAGCAAGTGAAAGCGTTATTCGAGCTTCGCTTCAACGAGTTGCCCTAAGAGACCTGGTGACGATACATACCGGTAGAGGAGACCCAGCGAAGTCTGATATTTGGTTGGCGTGCCTCCCTTCAAAAGAGTCCTCCTCTGAACAACGAGCGGACGCGCTGTGGTGGTGAAGTTTCCTACAAAATGGCGACTGGCAGGTAAAGCCGCGCCGCCGCGAGCACTTTTTGGAGAGAGCGAAAGAAAAGAGTCCAACTCACACTCAGAACGCGTTCACTTTCCCGCGATCAGAATCAGGCAGTCAGCACAAGAGCCTCGCGCACAATGCAACGAAATCAAATCGAACGACCAAAAAACACACAAAGATGGCGTGCACTGCCATTCACAGTTCTCCTTTTGATCGATCAAAGTTCAGGTGTGCTTGTTCGTTCGGTCTTGGTGTTAAATATTACTACCTGTACTGTAGTAAATTTTACCAATACTGTATGTCATATTACCGCTCAATTGGACAATTGCGAGCGATGATTGGCTAAAAATTCGACTAGTTTGCACGAAGCACTTTGTTTTTATTCCTGCGTCCCAAATATCAAAGCAACTCGCCGGGTTTTTTGGATCGCTCGGATGGACTCAACGTGGGATTTGAATTCGAGTGCAATCACTCGCTCCCTCACGCACTCCCGCGGTCTTCCAGTCGGTCGTTTGGTTGTCTTGTGGTTGTAGGTGGTGGCCCACCATTGGTGGGCCAGACGACTTGTTCCCCCACCCACTGCTTTTCATTCCGTCCCACTTTTGAATTCGTTTACACATCAGGTTTGTTTGCTTGGTTTGTTTTGAGCCGTCGATGGTTATTCGAACCAGGAAGGCAAATGCGTAAATCCACATTCAACACCTCAGGGTTGACCTCTGGATTTCGGGAATTTTGCTGAGAATTCATTTAAAATTCACCCAGACGGATACAGTTAAACATATTACTAAATTTAGTATGTAAAACTCAATAGAGTTTTGGTGATTTTGGGGTAGCGCTCCCTAGCCCAAGTCGCTAGTACCTCGAGCTTCAAATGCGCACGTAGCATGGCATCGCATGAGTCTGCTTGTCGAGGAAGACATGGAGGTCTCAAGCCCAGTTCCAAAACAGTCAGTTTGCAGTCGTCATGTGCAAGCCGCTTTTTTCGAATGCCGCGCGTGCGTGCGAACATCTCAGATACTGGTGCGTTTGCGAGCCCACTCATACCAAAAGCTAGACCCCTCAGTAAGAAGGAAATCAATTACAGTGTGGATATAATAGAAATATCGAGTTTTTTTGAAAAATTACGCTAAATGTTGCCAGGAAATGCGAGAAGTCGCTAACAATATACAAAAGGCAGACTGGGCACTTTGAGTGCACAAACCTTTGGATGGTGCGAGTGGGGTTCACTGGGATTTTTGTTTGTGCGCCAAGCACGAAATCCTTCCGAATCCTCCGCTTCTAATTGCATCCCACACTTGAGGACGACGTTCAATCGCGAAGGCTACATAACGATCTTGGCGAGCTGTAGTTTTGTGTTGGTTGTGTTTGGTGCCAGTTTACAAGCAACTCAAACCTCATGTATCTTGCGTCCAGGAGCTGCATACCGAGACAACAGTGGCGCCAGTAAAAAGCAGCTCATTCAAGCTGCCAGCGATTTGACACATTTATTGCTGGAAAATCGGGACATATTCACGACAGACAAGACTTCAGATGTGGTCTGCGGATCCCTGGACGTGGTAAACAGAAGCCATCTGAGGATTTGCAGGACCAAGCACCAAAAATGTGGTGACTAAAAGGAATTTGCTGTTTGTGTGCTGGGGTGTCACAAAATCACAAAATTCTCAAAACAGCTCCAGTAAATAATTTCATTTCTTTAGTATGATTGAACAGTCAGCACTCGTATAAATACGCGGCTGATAGACACAAACGGCAAAATCAACAGTGCAATCCCGAGATAATTTGGGTGCGTATTTATCCAAGAGGGATCTGTAGCGATAAATATTTTCCGCTTCTATGCACTCTCACGTCCTGTCATTATTCCAGCTCAGAAAACCATTACTCACAAGCGTACAACTCCCGATCTTTTAAAGAGAGTAGTGACTGCCGCACAGAAACCCCACAACTCAGTGAGTGTGTGGGTGCTGCGAAAGAAAGTTTTTGGATTTGAGCTCGCAGGAAGATCTTTGTTTCCTAAAGCAACACGTGAGAAAATACTAAATTTGATAATAATCATTTTTTGTTCCCAAAATTTTGTTAAAAGATTGGTGGTGCAGAATGCATGTTGAGGCTAACATCAAGTTCATATATGTTATATTAACACTAATAATGGTAGCTGTGGTTCTATCCAATGTATATGTGTTTTCTTCCCTTTCTAGTGAAAAGCAGGAATTGGGGGGACATTTTTGATAAAGGGATTGGATAACCCCGCATGTGGCGTGGTTTCTTTTTGCGCACTACTGTACTGTATTTATGGACTTTCGCTATGTTTCGGAAACTGTATCTCGAGCACCTCAGCCATCGGATCACATTCCAGTCCACTCTGAAAATTCCACAAAAGTGTGCCACGGTACACAAAACGCAAGTGAGCCTGCAGATACGAAGGAAGGCACACAACAAGCAAGCAAGTGAGGATGCAAAAGTGCCTTGTGGCGGCAGACAAGCCACACACAAAAATATGAGATTTTGGACATAAGTCTGACGAAATTATCTCCCCCATCGGGTCATCTAAATGAATCCTTTTTCATTCCTTTGTGTCGTGAATGCTTGATTTGTGGCGCAGCGCAACTGCTGAATGAGCGTGGCAGACAGCCGCACGAATTGTTTGGGCACTTGCGCACGGTTTGGTTTTCTGAGTTGCCCAGGGATGCGATTGGGATTGGCGCTCTGGCAAGCAGTCAACTGGCATTGAACTCAAGAGCGTATTGTAACTTTGGTTTCATGTGTCGTCACGCGCTCGTTTCGGGAAACCGATTCTGATTGGAAGAAAGAAAGATGACCAAATTATGGAACTCAAGCTTCTTGTAAAATCCGCTTTATCATTCTAACAAATAGATTGAGTTGTTAAGGTAAACTTTCGATGCAATATTAATGAGCACACGCAAACCTTTTTTAATAGAATCATGTCAGCTGCGAAAGTCGAAAGTTGTTGACCAGTGAAGACGTTGAATACCAAAAACTGGAATGCTGCCCGTGAAAAATCGCAACTTGAAAAAGGTGATCTTTCGCACTTCGAATTTCGCTTTTTTATGTACATTGAATTTCTGACAGTAAAACAATTTGAAAGTGATAATTGTTTGACTATTATTCCAGTTTCAGACAATTATCACTTTCAAAATTGTTTGAGAACTGAAAAATAAGAACGAAAGGAACAAAAAAATCGAAAAAAGTGGCGGCTGTCTTTTTTGTGGCAGCTCTAAAATTCTCCGCCGGTACGTATAAATGAAGGGCAACAAATCAAATCTGCGCAATTTTTCTGTAACGGAAACGGCTTCCAGGCCCTTGCACTTGTTGTTTGTGGGCGCGCAGCTTGAAAATAAGGCGCAAAGAAACAAGCACAAATTGCTGGCCTCACAACGCAACAACGCAAGGACAAGTTGCTACCGTAAAAAAGACCGTGTGCACAAGTCCCAAACTTGCTGTCTGCTTGCTTGCTGGCTGCCTGGAACAGAAGTGTCACCGGTTCATCCCTTCGGCCTGGCTACGCGCAGCTAAGTTGACAACGTTTCAAACCCTAGCCACAGGTTATTCAGTTACAAGAGCCGAGCCAACTCAGAAGTTGGTTTGGTCAACATTGTGTCCGTTTTATGTGATTGTGAGGATTGTTTTCCGGTTTGGATCAGAAATTTCGGGTTTCCGTATCAGTCAAACGTCTAAACAAGTCAACAAAAGCAAGCAAACCCTTCAACAAGTCAACAAACAATAATAATTTAATTATTGATTTGTTGGTCTTTTATCACCTCCCACAAAACAAACAAACGGGTCTTTTTGCGGCGTTCCATCCATCCATCAAGCAATAATGCATTTGGTACCTTCAGTCATCACTCCAAGCCCAAGTTCTTCTTCTTCCCTCCCTCCCTTCTCCCTCTCCCTTGGTGCCAGCCAGCCAGTCTCTTCGCAGTCATTCCTCAGCATTCTCTCTCTCTCTCTATTCATCGCTGGTCGGCCTGGTGTTGTTAGAGTTTGAAGACTGACTGCTCGGGATCAGCTTCAGATATCTTCACTTGCGTCAGGTCCACGTAACCTCAACGGTTTGCTTTGTTGTTGTTGGCTTGTTTGCTGCTTGTTGTGCGGTCGTCGGGCAAAAGGGGAACGTGGCTACAGTACTTCTTCCCTCGTGGGTGGTCCCTTCCTTGCTCCGGCCTGGCGTCCCCGTCCACGCCCCAGTCATCCCCCCTGTTGCCGGATTCTACACCACCGATCAATCGATCGAGCGAGCGAGCGCCGATCCCAAATCCAAAGCGCAGGTGGTGGTGGTAGAATACAAACAACCAAACAAACAAGAAGACAACTTGCTTGGGATCGCACGGAAAGGGCACAAACAACACAAGCACCAGCAAACACAAAGCGAGACTTGCAGGTTGGCTGGCGCGGACACAGGCAGTGCTAGCAGAACCAAACAGACAGACAGGCCGCCAGGTCCAAGCGAAGAGAGAGCTCGCTGATCGGCAGGCAGGCGACCACAACTCAACTCGTTGCCCAACGCTCACGCGCACAGGTCACACTCGTTGTTTGTTGCCACAAGCTGCTGCGCTTGTCATTATTGCACAGACAGACAAACAAGCGAACAAGCAAGCAAGTGCACAAAACAAGCAAGCTTGTTTGTTTGCAACTTGCCACCAACTCCCCAGGAGCTCCTTCGTTCATCCACATGCGACCACCGACGACCACCCAGTCCCCAGACATGAGCGACGATGACGACCGCCGCGAGCAGCAGAGGCGCCATCGCCACCACCGGCACCACGAACCGTGGTCCAAAGGCTCCGCGCAGCTCTCGGTCTCCGTCTCCTCGGTCTCCGTTGCAGCGGTGCGCTCGGCCACGTCTCCGCTCGCAGTGTCGGTCTCGGGACCAGTGTTCCGCGCAAGCAATGCCCTGGAACCTGAGCACGAGCACCAGCAGCCTCAGTCTCGGTCTCAGAGCCTGAGCAAGAGCCCCGACAGCTGCAGCAGCAGTCGAGCGGCTCATGCCCCAGGTCCCAAGAGGGAGCGCGAGTTCCGCGGCAAGTGCCTCTACCAGTCGCGCAAGTGCGAGAACGAGCGCGCGCTCAAGCGCAACGGCAAGGCGCACAACCTCTGCGATGAGCACCGCTCCAAGCAGAACCAGCACCAGCGCAAGTTCGACGCCAAGAAGTTCTCGCGCAAGCGCCGCAGCGGCGCGCGCTCGGGAGATGATGACGACGACGACGACGACGAGCACGACGAGGAGAACGACCAAGAGAACCAAGGAGACAGAGAGCGAGCCCAGTCGCGCCCAGATGTAAAGCACAACAGCGAGCCTCAACGAGACGAACCACCGAGCAGCAGCAATGCTGCAGGTACCTCAGCAGCCTCCAAACCCCAGCACCAGCGCAAGATCCGGCGTTTTGAAGGGACAAAATACGCGAGCCAGCGCCGCCGCCAGCAAGAGACGGAGAGCGCTCAGGGGAGCCACCAGATCAAGGTAGAACAGACAGGAGCTGTTGTGTCTCCCGGTGCTGCTGGTGTGTCTAGGAACCAGGGCCCCGAGAGACCTCCTTCACCATTCGTTCCTGAGCAGTATGGAGGTAGAAATCAGATGAGCTACCATCAGCAACAGCCTCAAGAGTACCTCCAAAGACACTCGCCCCCGCATGGGTATGTTATCTCACACGGACACCAACAGCAGCAGCATCAGCGTCCGCAAGCCCCATATCAGTATCATCATCAGCACCAGGTTGTTCGAAGGAACGAGGACCTGGGATACTATCGTCCGGAGCTGGAAAGCTCAAGCTCTGCCACACCTAGAGGCGTCCCAGGTGGTTTCCACGCTGCTGGGCATCCAAGTCCACGACCCCGAAGCAGCAGTGCCAGCACTATCAGCAACGCTCCGAGTGGCTTTGTGGGTCGCCCGCTGATCCCGCTGCGTCCGCTGTCAACGATCGTCGCTACGCCAGGCTCGAGAATACCAGTAGGAGCTCAGCGACACCCTAATGATCGAGTAGGTCCGTCCCCAGAGCAGGTTCACAGACAGGGCCAGGAAGTAGGTCCCCCGAGTGAAGACCCGAGGATTCGTTCTGGCTTTGCTCAGCGAGGAGCTCCCTATGGCGGTGATGGTGTTCAGCCATTCCAGCACCATTATCAAGCAGAGTATTCGCATCCACGACCGCAGGTGCCACCTCCATCAGCGGCAGCTCAGGAGTCGGGGTACGCTCCAACAAAGTACTCGCACTCGGAGCTCATCGCTGCGAGCATCTTGGTTCCTGGAGCAGCTGGTGCAGCCCCTCCCGTCGCTACTCGACAGCAATACCCAGAGGCTGCTGCTGTTGCTGCTGAGCATGGAAACCAGCACCAGCAACATCATCACACAACGGTGTCACCCCGCGGTGCGCTGGCGATGCACCACCCGTCGTCGTACGCGATCAGTCCGCACCACGCAAGACCGCAGGCGTCTCCTCCCAGCTATGAGAAGCAGCAGCAGTACTACCTACGAGCACAGCAGCAGACTCAGGCGCCAGCAGGAAGCGAGCGAATGGAAGTGAGGCACCTTCCTCGCCACTATTCGCCACCGTCAGCAACAGCAGTGACGCAGTACCCAGTGACTAGAGGTCCCCAGCCACCATCACAAATGCTGCCGTCGCTGTCCTCTCAGACCTCGTCAGGATCAACTCCACCGGCTCACTCACTCTCAATGCCACGAGCCCTGCCATCCCCGAGTATGTCAGGCCACAGGCACTATCCACCTCAAGCCCAGCACCAGCACTACCAGCAGCACCCTCAATCCATTCCTCCGTCCCGCCACAGCCCATTAGCTCCAACGCCTGTGCTTCCGTCGCTGGCTCCGTTCCGAACCCGGGATCCGCCATCAAACCCAGCAAAGCAGCAGCGCTAGTTCGCTCCCAACATCGTCGTGAGAATTTGCCAAGTCAGAGTGAAGGCAAGTCGTCAAAGTGGGGCTTTTTGGCCCTCCGTTATCGTCGTAGTTCGTAGTGAAACAAGCTCTCTCGCAAAGCCCAGAGCTGGTGGCGTTCCCTCTCAACTCAAATGCAGATAATAGAACCTGTACATACAATAGTCCTCCATTCGTCTTTGTATCTTGGCCTTGACTTCCTAGACTCACTCACAGCAGTTTGCTTAACGTGGTCTTCTTCTTGAACACGAGCTCGTCCCGGAGCGCGCACGCGTCGGTTATCATCGTGAACGAGCGCGAGTCGATCGCCACGAACTCCTTCTTGCCGCTGTTGTACTTGAAGAACTGGCCGATGACGTCGCCCGTGAGCAGCATGGGGACCCCCGGTCTCGACGCGAAGAGCTTGACGACCTCCTGGCGGTCCGTGTGGTGCTCGTAGAGCGCGCGGAACTTGAGGTCCTTGGTGCTTTTCAGCAAAACAATGAAATTTTCACAGTGCGACTGTGCCAAAGCAGCCAAGGCCGCGCTGCGCTCTTTCTCCATCGAGAACCCCGCGAGGAGGGTGTACTCGAGCGCATTCTGGATCAGTTTCTTGTTCGAGAGCTTCTTTGCGGCTCTCAAGTGCGAATTTGCGGTTATTGTTGTACCTGGAGAGCTCGCATTGATCGAGGAGGTATTGTCATAGTCCAAAACTGCCTGCGCCGCCAGATTCGACTTTGTCTTGAGCAAATTCCTTTTCTGCTGCTGCTCTTCGCGCGCCTTGTGCAGCTGTTGGAGCTTCTTCTGCCTGAGCTCGGCCAGTTTTTCCGCGCGAGACTGGAGCTTGGCGGATGATGCGGTACTACTGTGAGGTGCCGCTCTCTTGGAGGAGGAAGAAGAAGCCTTAGCGCTGTCCACGTCGATTGCGATGAACGTGGCGACATGCGTGCGTCTGTCGACTGTGGCGGCGGCGGCTTGAGCCTTCGCTGTCTCAGCTTTTCGGGGGCGAAAAACATCCTCCTCCTCGTCTTTCTCCTTCTTGGCCTGACCGTCAAGCCCAGCTGCCTGGCTTTGGTTCTTCACGGGTCCTGATTGTGTGAATTCTTCCTCGTCTGACAAGCTGGCACCGTCTTCCAACTTTGGTTTCTGACGACTGAGTGGCGCATCCCGATTGCTGCGGATAGGTACGCGTCCGCGGACGTTGAACGGTGCTTTCTCGGCTGGCTGTCGCTGGCTGCTTCGCGCGGACGGCAGGTCGTATGCAAAACTCTGTTGCCCCTGCCCGTCTCGGTGCTCAATCGCGTGACGTGGTTCGCGCTCGACTGCGTACGAAGTGCGGGTGCTCGCCCACTGGTTCTGAACATGATCTTCGTCGTCATCATCATGAAATGTCATGCTGTCTCGAGCGTCCGAATACCATTTGGGCTTTGAGAGTGATGGCTTCGCGTGGCTTTTCTGCGGAGCAGTCCAAATTGTTGAATCTGTGGGGTGATCTTCATCGTCATAATCGTAATCACGTGGTCTCAAGACTGACGGCTTCGAGCTTGCCGTGTATCTGAGCGGAGAACCATTTTTGCTAGCTGTTGCTTCAGCATCATTCTGGCTGGGAGCTTCGCTGCGCGCACACTGTGGTGAGGTATCTTCATTCGACGCTCGCGCCAGCTTGAATGTGCGGCTGCTCGCTGGTGCTGGTTCTTGTGAAAAGAGAGCCGTCTTTGCGAACAGTGGCGTGTGAAGCGAGTCAACGTCGGTGCCGCGTGAAGTTGATTGGCAAACGCTGCTCCTGGAAGTCGAAAACTTGGTCGTCACTCTTGGGGTTTCGGTCTCCGCCATTGCAATCGCTTCCACAGCAAACTCAGCTTGGCTGATGTGCGAAGGGGCTGATTCTGCAGCTCGCTGAGGCAAAAACACGCGCTTGGTCGATGCACTGACAGAGGAGGTGAGCTGCATGGAATCTGCTTCGTATTGCGATAATTGCAGAGTTTCTGGCAATGATTTTGGCACAGCACAGTTAACAGTCGTCGCTGCTGTAGATTTTGGTGATGCTGGATGTGGCAAACACCTCACTTCGCAGATGCTGGTGTTGTCTTCGCTTTGATTGCTTGCTTGCTGGTCTGTGTGGCGCTGGGGTGCTGGGCTCTCTTTCTCGAATGGTGATCGAGTGGTAGTACCTTTCCTTTCAGCTCGCACCTTTGATGATGAACAATTCTTCTTGCTCATAGTATGAACCTCTGGATGCTTTCCGCGCTTGGCTGACTCGATCGACTGCTGTTGTTGCAGCAGTTGCTCAGCCGCGCACTGAAGCTCATACCAAACTCGGTTTCCCAGCTTTGACCTGAAGTTCTTGCGGGCTGGGGTTGGTTTCTGGCGATTAATGTGGACATCTTCAGCATCAGCTGCAGCATCTTCGGCCTCTCGGCTTGGTGTTGTTGTTCCTTCAAGTGCTTGATCCGCTGCATCCTTGTCAGCAGATCTGGGAAATACGCGGTCGTCATGGAGGTCAACCATATGGTCTTGCTCGCTGCTCTCCGAGATCTGTGCATTCCAAGATTCACGCGAAGGCGGCGAACTCGCACAATTCGCTTGTGGAGATAGTCTCGAGGAGAGTCCAGTAGTTGAAGGCTCTTGCAAAAATGTGAAAATGGATGTGGCACCCTTGACCGTTGCTAAAGAACGTGGTGTAAGCTGAGGACACTCCAAACTTGCGTCAACACGTGCATTTCCATCTGGACTTGAACGAGACGCGCTACAACTCTCTGCTTCATGGGCTTCAGTAGCGACACTGAGCTTCTCTCCATTGTTGTCGTCTCCTTCTTGAGTCAGCTTCGGCTCCTTTGGGACCAACCTCGACATCTTCAAATCGCTGTCGAGACTTTGCCACACTGTCACACGTTTCTCTTCTCTCATTGATCCCTGATTGAGCTCATTCTTCACTCTTGTTGGGAGACTATCCGAGTATGAGGACGAGACGATTTGCTTTCTCGATGACCTGATGATTTTTGGGGGTTGCAGCGCTTCATTTTCTTGCTTCACAGGGCCAAGCGCATGCTCTCGACTCCGCTCCAGTGTTTCTAATGAGGATGCCGGACTCTCAATGTCCAGAGTTTCGTGTTGTTGGCCGAGAGTTATCATGGTGCGCTCAGCAACCTGCTCAGCTGGGTTTCTCATGCTCGGCTCTGTTGTGAAGATGAAGATTGATTTCGGTAGTAGTCGACCTTCGATCTGCACGGGTTGCATTGACTTCACACGATGAGGTTGAGGCAGTTGCTCTTCTTCCAGTCGCAAGCTCTTCCTCTCTTCATCTGTTTCTGGTCCCTTGTGTTTTTCACTTGGAGTATCCACCAATGCCCGAACTTTCTCTGGCGTGTGGGCGGAGTTCCTTGGCGTCTGCACCTGAGGTTTCGCGTATTCTCTGTGTTGATTTGACGTTCCCACTTTCTTCTTGACTTGGGGATTCAAAGATCGCGACAACGTCCACACGTTGTAGACCGCGTCACTAGCGCTCATCAACTTGATCTCCTCGCGCATTTTCCTAAAGAGCTCAACGGCGCTTTTCATGACCTTGATTCGTCCCGGACACGCATACAACAAGTACTGCTTCTTCCCATTGTTGCTGCCTTGGTGGTGATTGTCGAGTGGGAGCCATAGGATCGCTGTTTCAGGGATCGACTTTGGTTCGTCTGCAGTCGTTCGCAGCATCAGCAGCACGCAGACGCTGATGTTTGCCTCCACCGCTCGCGTTTCGAGCTCCAGTAGCTCCATTTCCAGTGTTTGAGCCACGTCGCCCTGCGAATCCCACGTCAGGTCCTCAAACACCAGTCTCTCGACCTGCACACCTGGACGACTCCATTCCGGTTCACTCTGACACGCCTGCAGCTTTCTCAGCAGCCTGCGTGGATCGACAGCCGCGGATGAGACGCCTTTATCCACTGCCACAGAGCCACAGGATTTACTGACTTGTTGTCCGAACCGATGGGCTTCAACGACGATGGGGCTCAGCACATCTTTCGTGCAGACTTGGTTCGGAGGCAACGACGAGCTCAGCACCTGGCCCGCGAAGCTCAGACACGCGCCGAGCGAGGCTTCGTACGTGAGCGAGCTCTTCTTGCTGCTCATCGTTTTTGTGTGTTCCTACAAAATGGAGTCAAAAGCACGAAAGGACTTGATCCGAAATAGCACGTAATAACAGCAAGGTTCAACAGCCATTCTCCTTCACTCAAGACGAAGTGTCCTGCGCTCATATATACAATTGATATTAGCAAATGCTCTCTCACTATGCATATCCATCCATTCATTCGAACCTTGTAGTGTCGCCTTCTTAAAGCGTCTCTCTCTCTCTCTCTCTTATGGCTGCTGATCGAATTGATGGTGAACTTGAGACTAGAGTTGCGCCATTTTCGCTGCGAGCCTCTCGTTCTTCTCGCACTCTTTCTGAAACTCTCGGATCGCGTTCACGTACGTGCGCTCTTTCTCGAGCAGCAACTGGTACTTACTGTCCAGGGTCTCGACATTCGCCTGGTGGTCTGCTCGCAACCCTTGTTGCTTTGCTACTGTGCCCTGCACATTTTGTATAATGCCTTCAAGCTGTGTGAAAAACGCCTGGGTCGCGGCTTTTGAGCCCATCGCGACGTCAAAGTTCTCGTGGATGCTGTTGATCAGCGAGATCTCCTTCTCGAGGAATTCCTGAGTAGTCTTCAGCGTGTTGTATGTACAGTAGTACTTGCGTGTCTCGTCGAGCGTCAGCGCCACCTCTTCATACAGCTCCAGGAAGCGCTTCTCGTACTGAATGAGTTCAATGCGAGTCGGGATCTCGTCAATCTTGCGCATCTTGAGCTGGATCTCCCGGGTCTGCTTTGCCAGCGCGACCTTCATTTCCTTGTGCTTTGCTGCCATCTGCGCGTGCATCTGCTCAATCTCGTTCAGTCGCAGCGTCTCTTCGTCCTGGTTCGCCAAGTCTTCCTCGGCCTGCAGCTTGAGCTGCGCGATGCGCGCATACAGTTTCTCGAGCTCAGTGCGGCATTTCACGCGGAACTCAGTCTTCTGGCGCTTCAAAGTCTCGTTCTGCATGACGAGTCTCTTGAGCGTCACCAAAAATGGTTGTGCGCCTGTATTTTGTGCTTCTTTCACGTTCAGCTGTGTCATTTCCTGCTCAATGTTCGCAATCGCCTGATTGACTACAGTCGCTTGGTCCTGGGCTTCCTGTGTCTGCGCTTCCAGCACGCGCTTCTCCTCAATCAGCTGCTGCACCTGGGTCTCGTGCTCCTGTAGCACAGTACGCTCTTGCTCTAACTGAGCGCTCGAGCGTCCTTTCATCGCTTGTGACGATGTACCAGAAGCAGAAGCTGCAGCAGACAATGATGATCCGAGTACAACTTCTGGCTGTTCAGGAACAGAGACCACTTGTTGAAGAAGTTGAATCTCGCGCTCCTTTTGCTTGTTCAGCTGCTCCTGCTGCTCGGCGATCGCTTGTTTCATCGCTTTTTGGTACTGGATTTCGAAATCGGCAGCCTGTGGGTCCACAAATCGCTTGCTGGACGCTCGTCCCTTTCTGCCAACGCTTCCTGGTCGCGTTGCCCCCGCTGTAGCTGCTGCTACCGCCTGACTCGCAAGCTGCGCCATCAGATTCGGAGGTTTGCCATCGACTCCAGAGCCCTCACCACCACCACTTGTAGCTTTGCTGCCATCATCCAGCACAGCAACGCACACGCGCTCGCCGTATTCTAACAAACAGCGCTGGATCAGCGCATCCTCGGGCTCATTCTTCCAGTCGTCCGAGCTCATGTACTGCCACTTGCGCCGTGGTTGAAACGCTCTCTGCAAGTACACCACGTCTTTCTTCAGCGGCTTTGGTTCGGCAAGTTGCTGCTCTTGACTCAGTACCACATCCTGGTACTTGCGATGTTTCCGGATCGCATCCAAGTGCGGGGTCGCATTCTCCTGCTGGTCAATGAGCCACGAGACGAGCCGGTGCACGGCGCCAATCTCGCCAAAGTCCTGTAACAGCAGCTGGTGCGGCTGGATCTGCACGGGACATGCGTACGGAAGCGCCTCGATGCGCTTCACCACCTCTTGCGCAAACCCCAAGCGTGGCTTCATCTTTGTGTGCGACTGGAAGAGCGCGTCCCATTGCACGCGACCAGCGGCGCTGTCTTCACGCTTCACGATCTGCTGCAGCGTCCACGCGACACCACTAAGGATGCGGTCGAACGCACTCCACTCGTTCGCACGCGCCTTTGCAAAGCCCGCGCGCTCCAGGTTTCGCAGAATCTTAGAAAGCCGCGCTGCTGCATCACCGCCATACGCGTCCGCGAGCTCAAACGCATCTTCTTCCACTTGTTCGTCTTCTAGCGACTCGCTTGCCGCGAGTTTTGAGTCTCTGCGCACGGGAAAAGATGGAGCGTCCCCTGCTGGTCGAGGTGAAAATGCCTCGCGCTTGCTGTTGACGATTGCAGCAGCGCTCTGCGCGATACTCGCGTGGAAAGCCGAGCCGAACATGCGCTTCGCAGCTTCTCCTTGGAGCTCTTGCTTGCTTCAATGCCAAATGCGGCTGCTTGAACAACAAAGGAAAGAAGGATCCGCAAGTGAATGTTGCATGAATGTGAACCAAATTGCAGCAACCTCCAAGCGACCAACCAAATGAACATCCCCGTTAAAGTGACAATTGGGGATCCCTGTAAGATGAGCTTTAATGTTTCAAAAGAGTGACAGCAACACGCGAATTCCACCATCATTTTCACTTTCGAGCGAGAGGACAGAATTGAAATGGAGAGTGTGCTTGAGCGGATGAAGGAGCTGCAGGCGGCGTCCCCGTGCGAGAACGACGCCACGCAGCAGCAGGTGGACAGCAACAACAGACACAGCGACGGTAGAAACAGTAGCAGCGGCGGCGGCGGCGGTGGTGGTGGTGGTGGTGGTGGTGGTGGTGGTGGCGACAGCGACTTGACGTCCTGCAACTACTGCATCGGCGTGAGCGTCTACACAAAGTATGTCATTGGGGATGATGCTGCGTCAGTCATGATGCGTTGGCGTGTGGTTCGTGGAGTGTGTATGTGTGTGGCTAAAACAATGTGTGTGTGTGTGTGACTAAAACAATGTGTTTGTGGTGTGAATCGTTAGAGCGATGCTGGACATGCGTGAGTCGCCGCGATGCAGAGGGCTAGAGATTGAAGTCGGTGCACCGCGAGATCGCGTCGAGTTGCTCAAGAACCGAGCGCGTACGTAAGCCCACCCAGGATACCCACAGTCTCAAGAGTCTCGCAATAACTGACTAGCTTTGTATGCGTGTATGATACGACTACTTCCATGCAGCGGCACCGAGAACCGACGAGTTCACGTACATTGGTCTGGGCGTGTCGGTGTATTCCAAGGCGTGGATGTACGAAGGCAAGAAGATGCCGCTCGTGAAGGGACTCGGCGTCATCGCGGTCGAAAAGGACGAGAACGATATCATAAAGGCGATCGAAGAGCGCAAGCGCGTCATGCGCGAGCTGGAGCGCGAGCGACGGCGTCGCAATGGTGATCTCGATGACGGATTCGACGAAGAAGATGATGGTGATGACGACGACGACTTTGATCTGGTCGAAGAGCTCTTTGGAGATGATGAGGGCGGTGATGACGCGTCAGCACTGGTTGAGAAGGATCCGTTGTCGTCAGTGGGCAAGCCGCGCTTGCCACCACTGCTCCCAGTGTTCACAGTCGGTGAGTGACTTTGCCTGGATCCTGTCTGTCCGAATGCTGAATTCTTAACCAATGGGTGAGTATACGATACTGTTCTTGTAGAGGATCTGGTGAGCAAGAGCGTCGAGAACGCCAAGTACTCGGCGAACGTGATGTACAACTTTTGGGCCAAGCGCCTCGATGGCATCGGCGAGCGGTACGTCGAGTCCTGCCAGCGCATCTTTGTGCAGATGGAGAAACAGGCGACGAGCGTCCCGCAGAACTGCATGTGGCTCGTGCATCAGATCGAGAAGACCGTCACAGGCAGCAGAGGCAATGACGACGACAAGAAGTGATATTGGACAAGCGTTCAGAGTTGGCTGGATGCACATGATGCAGATCCATGCACATCACCAACCTCACACAAAATCGACATTTACAGCAAGGTACCAAAGGTGGTCCGACCATTATGGCGTGTATACTTAATGCAAGAACTTCTGTTCAAAAGGTGGTCTTAAACGTAGTCTGGCGAGACGCGGGCGCCTATCGAGACCTTACAAGTTAGGCAGTGGACACTTTGAGGTCAAAGTTCTGGAAGATGAAGCCGTGCTTGGCGGGGTCGAACGCGATCACGTTCCACTCGACTGCAGGCACCGAAATTCGATTGTTGTGAGCATTTGGGGTATCAGCACCGCCTCCTACTTCTCGTTTGGTTGGGCTGTCATGGTGGTCGCCCCGTGGTAGTTGCTGTTTATGCAACCGGAAGAACACGTCGTCGAGGTCTTCGTCTTCTCCATCGTCACCAGCCTGGGCGTTTTCGCTCTTGATGCTTGGCTTCATGACAAATCCGCTGGACGCATTTCGCTCTTTCTTCTTCTGAAGCAACGCCTTGGACCGTTTGGAGATCGTGGGCTGGAAAGTCAACGAAGGAACCGCGGGCATGGCTACGAAGGACACACAGAACCACCAATGCCGACAATAATTGGGATATCAGTATTGAAAACCATTCTTCGAAGCGCTGGGTGGAACAAATAGCCCACCTTTGCGCTGCATGCTCATGCGCTCCGCGAGCTCGGACTGCAGTTTCCCGCTTCGCACCATCGCAGCGTAAATCTGATGCAAGATAACCAGAGACGCACGTACGTGAGCCAACCTTCAAAGGCATTCCCCCACATTCATTCCCGCATACCTTTTCCGATCGCGGATTGATCTGCGGCGCGAACGTCGTGTGGGTCGCCTCCTGGGCGCGTGCGATCTCGGTGCGCGCCTGCTGGCGCAGCTTTTTCTCCTCGTGGTACGCCATCATGTCGTCGATCGAGCGCTTCATCTGTTCCTTCCGGCGCTGGATCGCGAACGACTTGTTCATCTTGGAGCACATTTCCATGAACCGCAGGCAAGATCTCGTGTGGGTCTGCCCTGGTGGTGCAGATGATAGAGGAGGGCGATTCTGACCACTGCCCAGTCTTGACGGACTATTTGCGATGGCGACAGCGCAGTCACTGCTTGTGGAGGTGTTCCCGCGACTGCAGATGCAAGGCGTCTTCACATGCGCCTCGAGGTCCAGCGTGCGGTCTCGATTCCGCTCGGTCTCCTGCAGCTGCTTGTACCAGTCTTCCTGCTGCTTTCGGAGATACTGGTGCTTCTTCTGGCGGTCGAGGAACTTTGGGATCTGGTCCGTGAGCCTGAGGCTTTTCCGATTGAGCGCTGGGGCAAATGTGAATCCGGTTTTCTATGAGGGAACAGTAGTAACGTAACAGCAGTCAAATCATCGTTTTTCTAATCATGCAAGAGGCGAGCACTCTGGCAACTTGGTTGTACCTCTTTGGACTCGGCTTCTTCGCGTTTCGCGCGCAGTTTGCGAGCGCGCTTCTCTTCCTGCAGACGGAAGCGGTGCACCATCTTGCTGATCTTCTTAGGGGAGATCGACGGGTCTGGCGTGGGGCCGAGCGAGTAGATCAGCTGCTGCTGCTGATCTTGCGTTTGTTTGGATTTGCTGATCCTTTGCGAGGTAGAAATCACTTGAGGATCCCCAGCACCGCCGGTTTTGTTGGGCAACGCTGGAGAAGAGACCGAGGAGCGCATGGTCGTAGGCTGGTGTTGTTTGCTACTGATGGTACCTGGATGCTGCTTTGACACAGCAGAAGAGTGGAACAATCGTCGTTGCAGCATGTCGAGGAGCTTCTCTTCCTCAAGATTAAGCTCATGCCGTGGTGCAGATTTACTTGTACCAGCTCCTGACCCTTTCACGAGATCGCTAAACGCAGCGCGTGCGAGCTCATTCTGAAGCTCCAGTAAACTATCTTCATCCTCCTCTGCACCACCGTCCGCATAGCCTTCTCCATCTTCGTCATCCTCATAGTAGTCCTCGTACTCGCTCTCCTCGTCCTCATAGTCGTTGAGCTCATCCGGCTGCCCCTCAATATGCAATGCTAGTCGAGCGCTGCTCTGCATCTCTCTTCTCCTCTCTTGTTCTTGTCAGACAGACGCCGAATGGACTGCGAGCCATTCCAAAGCTCTCTCACACACACGCGATCAAAACGACGCTCGTTTCATAATCGACGAGTTTGAATCTTCATTTTTACACCAAGTCTAAGCATGCGCTTTTACAGTGGGCGGGGGCAACGAGGACGCTTTTTTTACCCCTTGTTTTTTTACATCAATCGAAGCGCCTTGATGAAATAAAACGATCAAAGGAGGTTTCACCAGATTTCATCGAGTGGTTTGGTCAGAAACAGCGTACGCAGTTTACTCCTAAAAAAGGATTGAATACTCCTATTAAAGGGCAGTTGTATGTTGTAAGCAGCTGAATATATTACCC
>JAASGK010000349.1:0-27375 GCA_023334195.1 Globisporangium emineosum
ACACTGGTGGTCGAAGTTGTGGTTGTGGTCGAGGTGCTGGATGTGTACGATGTGTTTCCCGACGCCGTTATCTATACTAGGTTGCAACCAGTCTTGTAGGTGCTGGTCGAGGTCGACGACGAAGCTCCGTAGAATAGCTTTGGAGCACTGGCTGGAGCAGTGGCCGGAAGCCGCATCGGTGGCTGACGCCGGGGACGCAGCGTTGCCGCTGGTGGTGATCGAGGTTGAGTTCGGTGCCGACGCAGTCGACGCTGGGATGGGCCCGACAACCTCATGTGGTGTTCTGGTCGCAGGTTTTGGGGCGGATCCACATGTGGTGTCAGTCCTGAAAGCTGCAGAAGGACAGCTCAAGATAACGACCGTTATCCTAGGTTTGGCGCTATCTGACTCGGGTTGCTGCCCGCAGTTGGTTGCGCAGCGTTAGAAACAGAGATGGTGGTGGTCGCAGTAGGAGCACAACTCGAACGACCAGTGCGTGCGTTACACGGGTCGGTGTTCTGCACGGATGAGGTCACGAATAGGATCGCTGCGATGCCGTCTCCGCGTCATCAGGCAATACCCTACGAAGCGTGTTGGCGCGAACACCGTGACCTGCTCAAGGATTCGAGGTCCATGTGCACGCCTCAATCCTGACGTAGTTGTGAGTGTCGCCCACCTGGACGTTGAGATCATGCTGTGGACTCTCCACCTTCGACGTGATCGGATGCACATTGTGGCGCGACGGGTCTTTGGCAGCACGGTCGCGAGCAGAAGGCGTACTGACAGTAGCGATGCTTGGAATATTCTTCGACATTTTCGACATCGCCGCGTCCTTTTTCTGGGAAATGGGGTCAACATATCAATTCGAGGGGGTCAGAATAATGTTTCCCCTTTCAAAATTGTATCCTGATTTTTGATTTTCCAAGTGACTTATTATCTGAAACAGGGTTTAGTGCGACTGATCAACCATCTCCCGGAAACAGACTCCACCCCACTTGCCCCCGCAGACCAGATCGATATGTACAAGGAAGGGATGCCAATCGAGTGGCAACGCGAAGTATTCCGGTTCCAGACGACCTACTCAGACGTGAATGAGATTGTAGAGAGATTCGCGCTGATCGAACGAGCAGAGCAAGAATTTGGCAAAAGCAAACACCTCCACACGCCAGGAGGTAACACCAATGGGGGAGGACAAGACCGACGAGTCCAGCGGTATGGCGACAAGAGGAACAACAGAGACAACCAAAGCGAAAGAAAAACGATCAACAATCAGAACCAAGGCAATCGACACCGTAACTAGAGAGGATGCAGTTACTGCCAAGACCGAGTGTTCCAGAACCACGCTGACGAGAACTGCTTCAGAGATCCGAGATCGCCAAGCTACAAAGGCAACAAGAACAAATTGGCTTTGGTGCGAAGAATTGATGAGGTCGAACACGACTTGACAAAGAGAGCCGCGCAGTCCAGTACTACAGCGACGTGGACTATCGGATGATGGTAATGAAGGAGCTGAGCTCAAGGAAGAAAGACGATCCCACCACGAGCTACACACCGTCCAGAACAAACCAGGGTGGAGGAGAAATGAGAGAGCCCGCGGAACGCGTGATGATCCCTCGCGAGCAACAGCGACACCCGCCTACCGCGATGGGGGCCAGCGTGAACAGCTTGCTGAACGGAGGGAAGACGATGGTTAAACCATTGCTAGACACAGGATGCACTACATCACTGATCGCGCACGATATCCCTCTGAACGCCCGCTGCAAGCAACCACAAGGAAGCGCGCAATCATTCCAGACAGCAGACGGCTCTCTTTGTAGATAGAAAGATGCACCGTGAGAAAAACTGATTTGTTTCTATGATCTTGTGAAACTACAGGAAATCTGAAGAAGTGGCGGTGGACGGCTTCGTGGGCTCGGAGAACGCGATCCCCCACCCAAAACTCTCCGAGAATGTTCAGGTACCGAATCCTGAAATGAAGAATACACGAGTTATGTGTGGGGTGCTCAATTGTTTCGTGCTATGTTTTCTTCCGGTGCTTCTGCGATTGCTTGGCGGCTTCGGAAACGAATGGCTGTGAGCACGACCTGACTGGTTACTCGACCGGAACACTCAAGCTGACGTTCACCCTGAAGCTTCGTGTGCTCACGTCGGAATGGACTCCGAGCTACACTTTCAAGCTTCAACCGGTTGCTTTGGAGCCTGTGGCCATGCTGAGCTCAAAAATGCGCGATCAAAACGAAGAAATTGAAGACTTGAGATCTGCTTTGAAAGCAAGCGAGGGCAGCAAAGAATAAGCGATTGACGCGCTGCGTTCAGAGTTCGAAGAGTTCAAGAAGATCGCACAACTGATATTCGTGACGGCGAAACCCAAAACCAACGTGAGCCAAAATCAAATTTTGGTTTGACAGAAAACTGCATTGCGTGGGGATGACGAGGTCGTCGAGCTGACGCCATCGGGGATGATTCGCTTTCTGAAACGCGGTCTGTTTGATGTGCGAATTGTCCTCAACCACACGGGCAGCAACACCAATGTCGAGACTTTTCAACTTTCGAAGAATGGTGTTCGGCTCGACGGATGCTACGACAATTTGAATCTGGGCTACCGGCGGAACGCTCCGCTCAACTACATTCTGGAAGTGGCGCCGAATGACGAGTTTGCGGACGTGTATATCGGAAACAGCAACCAATGCCAACCCAGAGAGCTCGCTGATCATTGTGGTGATGGCGCTTTACTGAAAAATCGGCACACCCTGAGAGGAAGCAGTGGTGCATTTGTGTGGAAAGTCAGGCACATTCGCTTAGCTGTGTGTGGTTGTTGTTCATATACTGTTGAAAATTGCCTTTTAGCGAATGTGACTTGTGAAAAATGAGCAAAATGTATTCACAAACCATGAGCTTGGCTCTCCCATTTTCGCGACCTTCATCGACACAACCGCTAAGCACCAGTCGGCGTAGCTTCTCAAGGTCCGCTCTTCCTTTGTGTGTTTACACTTCAGGGAATCCAAGTAGCGGTCAAGCTCATCCACAACTCAACTACAACGCCCTCGTTGCATCCAACGCCGGTGGTCGGTCGCTTATGGGAACAAGCGTTTCTGCACAACAATAAAGGACCAGACATCCACAAACATAAGCACCGGCACCACAATTACAAAAGAGTCAAGAACAGAGCAAAGGACGTACCGGGTCGCGAGGGAACATGGACGCCTTGCGGATGTTGCCGAGGCCCAAGTAGAGCATGACCACACGCTCGAGACCGATGCCACCGCCACCGTGCGGGAGCGCGCCGAGTTTGAACGCGTCCAAGTACGCCTTGAGCGTCTCCTTCTCAATGCCGAACGCGTCCACGCGCTCTTCCAGGAGCTTCGCGTCGTGCACACGCTGCGCGCCAGAGACGATCTCTTCGCCGCGGATCATCAGGTCGTACGAGTTACTCCAACGCTTGTCAGTCGGGTCCGGCATCGTGTAGAATGGACGCACGGCCAGTGGGAACTTGTCCAAGATGTAGAAGTCCGTGTCGTACTTCTCCTTGACGAGGCGGCCGAGCCACTTCTCGTTCTCCGTGGTCAGGTCCTCCTCCATCTCCTGGTTCGCACCAGCGGCCTTGAGCATGTTCACGCCGTCTTCGAACGAGATGATGAGCGATGGCTTGTGGTACTTGAGCGGTTCGAACGGGTACTGGTCGTTGACCGCCGCCAGTTCCTTGGCGAAGCGCGTCGTGAGGTTGTCGAAGATGTAGATGAAGAGGTCCGAGAACACCTCGAGCACTTCGTGGTAGTGCTCCTTGATCACCATTTCAAAGTCCAAGCCCGTGAACTCGCACATGTGACGGTGCGTGTTCGAGTTCTCAGCACGGAACACTGGACCGATCTCGTAGACGCGCTCGAGGCCCGAGCATGCACACGCCATCTGCTTGTACAGCTGCGGCGACTGCGCCAGACATGCCTCCTGGTCAAAGTACGCGAGCTTGAACACGCTCGAGCCACTCTCACTGGCGCCTCCGATAAGCTTTGGCGTGTGGATCTCCACAAAGTCGCGGCTCTGCAGGAACTCGCGGAAGAGCTGGCTCACACCCGACTGGATGCGCATGATCGCCTGGTTCGCTGGCGTACGCAGGTCCAAGACACGGGTGTTGAGACGCGTGTCAAGTAGCACGTCCACGTACGTGGAGCCCTCGGCCTTGAGCAGCGCTTCTGGACGCGCAGCGTCCTCGAACTGGAACGGCAGCTCAGGGAGCGCCTTGCTCACGATGAAGATCTTCTGCACGCTGAGCTCCACGTTCTTCTGCGTCGTGCTGGTCACTTCCTGCGCCGGGAGCATCACAGTCACGAACACGTCCACGATCGACTCCTTTGGGATGCCGCTCGAGAATTTGATCATGTCGCGTGGCACCACGTCGCTCTCGTTCATCACCGCCTGGATGGACGCCATCTGCTGGCGGATGGTCAGGAACGCGATCTTGGACTTGGCGCGCACGCTCTGCAAGTTGCCGCGCACCCAGAACGACTCGCCCTGCAGCTCCGGGTTGATGTCACCCACGCTGAAAGAACACGCAAATGTACACACAGCACACACATTCGTAAGTATCCACACACTACACAAACACGCTGCTGAGGATGAGAGAAGGATGCTGCACGTACTGCTTGAAGACGCGGTCGGTCTTCTCCTGCGACTGGATAAGCGGCAGCTCGCCGTACGAGTCATTGAGCTTTGGCTCTGCGGCAGCAGCCTATTGATCGTAACCACCGCATTGCGAGAGATAGAGAAAGTTAGATCCACACACACATGCACGCGGAGCCACCTCAACGCTCGCTATGGATGGCAATAGAGAGAACACAGCTCTATGGAGAAAGAGTCAGAGCGCAACGTACGGCCGCGCGCTGCTTCTCGAGGATGCGCAGCTCCTTCTTGGTCAATTTTTTCTCCTTTGGCGCCGCGTCAGCCATGGTCGTCGCTTGCTCTTCTTCTGTCTGTAGCTTCTCGCTCGTCGTGCGGATTCGATACTAAACACCAGCCAGCCACACGCGATCGCCAAGTTCCCCCCATCAAATTATGCGTCTGTGATTGGATAGAAAGAGAACGATATCTTTCTTTTACAGCGAATCAAAGTACACTACAGAGATCTAGTGTATTTTTATTGGTGGTAATACAGTTGAAGTCTGAGTGTTGGTCACTCAAAGCCAATCCAAAATGCGGCGTCCGCTTTGGTTCGTGGAAAATACATGCGGCAAGCAGTGCGGCAACTCGCGCAACGCATGGCTCCGAAGGCGACGTCCAGCGGCGGCAAGAGAACCAGCGTCATGGGTGCAAAAGCAGCAGCAGCGCCACAAGCAGCACTTGCACGGGTGGTGACGCGTCGCTCAGCCCGTCTCATCGCTGCGAGTGACGTGGCTGCGGGTCGCCGCCGCGCACTCAGCACGACAACGGCCAGTAAGGGCGATGCTGGTGATGTAGACGCATCTGAACCTGCGAAGCGCAAGCGAGAGAAGGCTGCTGTGGCGACCAAGAAGCAAGCGGTGGCGGTCACTCCTACTAATACGACGTCTACCACTCCAAACGCTGCTGCTGCTGATGCTGATGAAGAGAAGGCTGCTACCAGCGTTCGGTTCAAGCACGGCACGCTCTCGCGCAGCTACGAGATCGCCAAGATTGCCCAGGGCTACAAGATGGTAGTTGGCGTGGACGAAGCCGGGCGCGGTCCGCTGGCGGGGCCGGTCGTCGCTGCGGCATGCTACGTACCGGTGGATGTGGCGGTCGAGGGCGTCTACGACAGCAAGAAGCTGAACGAAGAGCAGCGCGAGGTGCTCTACGACCTGCTGGTGAACCATCCGCGCGTCAAGTACGCGGTCCACGTGAACAGCGCTCAGCGGATCGACGAGATCAACATCCTGCAGGCGTCCCTGGAGTCGATGGTAAAGGCGGCGGAAGCGCTGGATGAGACGCCGGACTTTGTGTTTGTGGACGGCAACCGCATGCCGCCGACGATCAAGTGCGACGCCGAGACGGTCGTCAAAGGCGACTCGAAAGTGTACTCGATCGCCGCCGCGTCCATCATCGCCAAGGTATGGAAATGCTCAATTGGAATGAATGCTCAAAACCACCATGTAGACAAATGCTTTGTATATAATCTGCAGGTGACAAGGGATCGGATCATGGTGGAGTACGATGCGCAGTATCCGCAATACAACCTCAAGCAGCACAAAGGGTACCCGACAAAGGACCACATGGCAGCGATCACCAAGCATGGACCATGTGAGATCCACCGCATGACGTTCGCGCCGCTCAAGCCCAAAGGGGACAAGAAGAAGGCAACAGCAACAAAGAAAGCGGCGAAGCCCAAGGCGAAATAGAGAAAATCCAGCATGCTTCTTATAAATATGCTCTACACTCTGCAAAATGACAAAGCGTAAGTGAAGTTGCTCTCTCTCTCCTTTCTCTTCATACACATCTCACACATCTCAAGCCTTGATCGTGCGCGTCGGGTCCGAGGACTGGCGCTCAAGTCCGGACTTTGGCATCGGCGCAATCGGCGCGAAGTTGCCCTGCTCGCTGCCAAAGCTCACGTGGTGGCGCTGCGGCGACAGACTCAGCAGCATGCCGCCATGTTGCTCCTCGTTGAGCATGTGGAGCTCAAAGCACTCGTCGCATACGCGCTGGCGCTCTGTGTAACCCAACCCCGGGAGCAGCAGCTTCCTCGTCGAGTGCTCAAAGCAGAATGAGTGGCCGCAGCTGCGACAGTGGTGGCGGCGCGTCAGCAGTGTGAACTTGCAGTGACACTCCTTGCAGATCGTGTCCTTGCTCCAGCGTGGGAGCCCAGCCGCGCCAGGCGTGACGGAGAACGTGGATCGCCAGGTCGACGCCACGGAAGACGCGCGTGGTCGCACGCCCAGCGAGGCAGAGCGTGTTGGGAAATGCAAAGAATCCGTATCATCGTCATCATCGTCCATGGCTTCGTCAAAGTACGCAGCAGAGAGTCCGCGGCCGTGCTTGGTCGACAGAGCCTTGGAATTCCAGGTGAAGCGGCCATACGACGACGTCATTGGCGCAGCGTACAGTTGTCGACCACCCCTGGTGAACGACGCGTCCTCAACGGTGTGCGATCGACCTCGACCAACGCGTCCAGTTCTCGGGTACTCGTCATCACTGCTGTCATCATCATACCATGGGCTCTGCCCTTCGTTCATCCCGTAGTTGTTGTCGTCTTCGTCTTCTGGGATACCCATCTCGAAAGACGGTGGAGACGACGACGGACTGAGTTGTAGACGCATGGTCTTCGCCTTGATCTGCGACGCGATGATCTTTCGCATCACGCGCTCCTGCTCTTTTTCATCGTCCGGCTGGGTGGACGAAAGCGCTGACGCCCTCAGCTCGTCTCGCAGCTGACGGACTTCCTCCTCAGCTTGCACCTGCTGCGCTCGCCACAAATCCAGACTCTGTCGTCTCCCGACCGTTCGCGGCGAAAGGGGCAAGAAATCATCGGAGGTTGGCTCGAATGTGCACGAAATGTCGGGCAGACTCGTGCGTCGCTGCCTCACCCCGTGAGAGAAGCCCATGGTAGTGCGCTGTGAGCCTGGAGATGAGAGCGTCGGTTTCTGCGAACTCGAAACCAAGTCCACACAAACGGGGAAGCTCACTCTCCGTGGTCGCAGTCCGACAAAACCGTCGGCAGAGTTTGGGTTCCCGTTGTCGTGCGTCATCATCATGTGAGCGTCGTTGAAGAATTGGTTGCTCTCCTGTTGGTCGACGTGCGCAAAGTCCTGCGGCTCCAGGTCGCTAGTAACCTGCTGGTGCTGCTTTGGCTTGATGATGCTCTTCATGGCTTCGAGTTGCTGCTTGAGCTGTGCCAACTCGCTCTTGAGGTGGATGTTGTCCTCTTTCAGCTTGGCGACGTTCTTGCTTTCAAGACGCAGCTCAGTCAGCTGCTTCTTCGCGACGCGCATTCGCTCAGCGCACTGCAACGCGAGCACCGCAGATCGGAAGCGATTGTACTTTGTCGTCGCGCTGAAGCACCGCCACACTGTGGCAATCCGCGTAGCTGCCCGTGCCTCTCGCAGCACCTGGACGCTCTTCGAAGCCTGGCGGCGTCGAAAGTGGCACTGAAAAGTCAAAACCGCGTGCTTGAAGCGTAGAAACTTGCTGCGTGCATAGAATCTGCGGATTTGCGCCTGTAGAATGGTCGCCTTGATCGTCTGGCGCACCCAAATCACGAAGTCGCGCGAGCGCTGACCGCGAAAGTGGGCTTGCAGGCACAACGCCAGCTGGCGAGTGCACTGGTAGCGCTTGCGCTGCTGATACATTCGACAGTACTTTTGGATCACGATCACCGACTGCTTGAGCGCCTGTGAGCGGTGGCTCTCGAGCTTCTCGTATGGCTGGCGGCGGAAGAACACGCGCGTTTTGCCCAGACTCACGCCATCGGGGGACTTGAGCATGGATTCCTTCCCATGGATCAGCGTCGTGATTCGCTTGAGGCAGTCGTCTAGACGCATAGCGACTGGACGCTTTGATAGCACTTGAAGTCGGTTCTTTGACGAATACTCGCTCAGCAACACTCGCTGGTAGCGCTCGAGGAACTGCTGGTGCGACATCCGCACTGGGAAACCTGCACGAGCCACGCGCACTGCTTCCAGCACACCGCCGCTTCGCAATTGTTCCACCACGCGCGTGCACTGGAAGTTATTAGCGACGTTTGTGTCGTTGGGTTTGATGCAGCGCACGTAGTGAGGGGTCGTGGACCGGATGATCTCCATGAGCTCGTTCAGCTGCATCTTGAACTGCGTGCCGACGCTGATCGCTCCAATGGACGACTTTGCACGTCGGGCTCGGTTCTGGTTTCCGGCTCCTGCAGTAGCTCCCTCACTGAGACTGTGATCTGCTGCTCCTCCACTCACCTGGTCCTCTGCACCTCCGACTGCACCACCTCTTCCCACTGCCGCGAGACTCTGGATGAGCGGACTGGACGAGTTCGAGAGCAGCTGCGCCGCGCTCTCGCAGAACGAGTCCTTGTTCTTCGCGAGGAAGCCCTCGGCCGTGTATGTGACGCGACCAGCGTAGTGCGCGACAATAAAGTGCGTCTGGCGCAGGAATCCCGCGGTTGAGAGGAAGTGCGGGTGCGCCATCTTCTTCTCAAACTCGCCATAGTACTTCGCCACGAGCGCGCGGTCTGTGCCCTGCGGAAAGAGACACTCCTGGTCTGTGAGCGAGAAGATACCGATTGGCTTCTTCTCAAAGAGCTCGAGGCACGCGAGGTTGTTGGGGAAGTCCACGAACGTCCAGCCGATGCCCTCGTCCTTGTACAATTTCTGCTCTTCTTCAAAGACGAACTCATTGAACTGGTGCTGCAGCGCCTCGTTGGCGTAGTTGATGCAGAGCTGCTCGAACGAGTTCGTGGCCATGTCCTCAAACCCAAAGATGTCCAACAGACCGATGAACTCGGATTTTTTTTTCTCCCATGCATTTGGCGTGTTGCGGCGGATCTTGGAGTTGACGCGGCCCACGAGCCACTCAAACAGCAGACGGTAGCACTCCATTAGCAGCGCGTTGCGCGTGTTCTCTGCCTGCGCAGCGTCCATGCGGACGACAAGCGACTCAGTCGCAGTGTGCAGCTGACGGGTAGTCAACGCGTTCTCGAGTTGGTCGGGCGAGACCCGCAGTAGCTGTGCTGCGATGTCAAAGTGGCGAACCCTACTGACTGGATTCTCTTGTACGATGTGTGCTTCGAGCACATTGTCACCCTCACTGTGGCACTCGGTGAAGTCGACGTTGCCCATGTGCAGCATGGCTGCGACGATCTCAAGCACGTTCGTGACTTCGTCTTCGCTCATGCCGATGAGGTGCATCGCGCGACAGGTCTTCTCGAACTGCGTGGCGTCAACCACGTTGTCTCGTCGCGTGTAGCAGTCGCTCTGGTTCACGAGGCGGAACTGCGTGACATCGAGCAGCTGCCAGGACGCGACCGCTTCGTTCGACAGGTATTTGCTACTAGTGGGGGTCCCTTTTTTTGTTTGCTCTGTGAACGCCGCTGCAGCGCCGAGCAGCTCGTAGAAGACGTGGAAGTTGCGCTCGTTGAGCGACTGCTTGATCACGCGGATCTTCTCCAGCAGGTACGTGCGGATGCGCGCGCCGGCAATGATGTGCGTGTCGTTCGTGGTCTCGAACTGGAGCTCGATGAACTTGCCGAAGCGACTACTGTTGTCATTGCGCGTCGTGCGCGCGTTGCCGAACGCTTCGAGGATCGGGTTCGACTGCAGCACCTGCGACTCGATCGACGTTGTGGAAGAAGAAGAGCTACTGCTATTTGTGTTGCTACTGGCTCCAATTTTCTCGGCATGTGCGGATGCGCTACACGTGAGCGCGTAGTACTTCATCATGATCTTTGTGGCTTCGGTTTTGCCTGCACCGCTCTCTCCACTGATGAGGATCGACTGGTTGCGGGCATTGCGCACCATGTCCAGGTACGCGGCCTTGGCGATGCCAAACAGGTGCGGCTCAGCGGTGCGCAGTGACATGCCCTCGTGGGCATGGTCCTCCATGATCACGCGGCCGTAGAGCTGCGGAAGCTTCTTGAACGGGTTGATCGAGATGAGGATCTCGCCGATGCGTGTATAGATCGCGTCGCGCTCGTAGCGAATGCGCAGCGAGTGGAGGATCGACGCCTCATGCAGGTGCGGCAGCGTCACGAGGTCCGCCTGGTCCTGCTCCTCGCGCTGGTTCTGCAGCAGCACGTTCTCGCACTCGCCCGAGGGTTTATAAAGAAGCACGATCTCGCGGCATTTCGACGGTGACGGCGCCGAAGTGGAGGACAGCTGGTCGCTCCATGCTGACCCGTCGCTGTTACTGCTGGCGTCTTGCTGCTGCTGCGGAGTCTCGGTCGAGTCATCAACGCGCACCGAGACGGCGCGAAGGCTCTTGTCGCTGCTGCGAGTGGCGTCTGCACTGTCACTGACTGTTTGGAGAATGGTGCGCACGATGCGCGCAGACACCCAGACGCTCTCCTGCGCTGGGTCCTGCACCCACACGCGCACGCCAACGTCCATGCTCTTGTCGAGTGTACTGCTGCTGCTGGTGGTGCTGCTGCTTGCGGGGGCGACTGGCCGACTGGTGGTTGGAATCTCAAGTGAGCGCGCTTTCCTTCCTTCCTTCGCGCGCAGCTGAGCTGAGTGGAGAGACAAGTGAAGGGAGGGAGCGTGGTGGTGTGACGGTAACACTGTTGTTGTGGAAAGCCTGGCAAAGAGTGAGTGAGCGAAGGCAAGGAAGAAAGCGCAGGAGTGATGGTGATGCTGTTTTTTCAATTTCTTTATTTTTGACGCTTGGCTCTCCCCTTTCCTTCTTTCACAGTTCTTTGGCTCGATGAGGGAGAGAGCCACATTGAAAGTTTTGGTCGACGAATGAGCAACAGCAAGCAGCTGTTTGAAGGAGGGAGGGCGTTCGAAATGCCAAATGTATGCGGGTTTGTATGGAATGGTCAAGACACATGCACGTGCACAACACACATACACGAGCCATGCGATCCAAATAGGCATGATTTTTGGTGAGGTTCCCACTTCTTTGACTTCTTTGACGGTTTTACTTTTGCAATCTTCTCGCGCATATTATTTTTGAAAAGGAAAAGATTGTGCCAATCAGCGCCTAGAAGGACCATATTTTGACCTATCACAAATAGAAAAAGAATAGATATAAGCCAATCAGAAGCCGCAAAACGCGATCTTTTTGCTCAGACTTGGATCTTTCTGGTTCGTCTGATCAGAAACCCACCCGAATCTGCTTGTTTGGCTCGGAAAGCAAGCTACCGCGATCGATCTGGCCAGTAACGATGATAGAGAGTGAGAACGAAGGTCTGGTCTTGTGGTGGTCAGTGGAATCCTGAACGCATGTGTGCACGCACGCGTGAGACGCGAATGTGTTCGTGTCGTGTGGTGGTGGGACATGCTGCTTGCTGCGCATCTTGCAGCTTTTGCGCGCTTGGTGCGTCCACAAATCGACGATCGCCTAATAAGCGAGTGTCTGAGGCTCCAGTGTGAAGAAAGCGGGACACGAGGTGTCAGCAGAGTGGCAGTGCTGAGGGACCCACCGCATTTCTCAGGCTCCTGCATACTCAATACAAGTCATATCACGTTCAACCGCAACAACAATCGGACAATATGACAAGCGGACGCACTCATAGAGAAACACAACGCAACGCACAAACATCACACCTCTTGCATCATAATAATATATGAAAAAAAATAAAGCTGAGGAGGGGGACATTCCGGTCAAACACATTGCCAAAAACACACTGAACCTTTGGGGAAACGAACAGGACAGTCGACTCGGAATGAACGCTTCGTTTCCGATCGTCGTTCACATCCATTCGCACCAGCCGCTCATTCGCGCTTTTGGACGCCCGCAGCGCCAGTGGAGCTGTTGCAACGATACTCCCATTTTCTTCCTGCACTTCACGCCCATGCGCATCTTCTCTCTTTTCCTATATGACAACACAGCAGCCAGCAGCCGTCACGGTTCTTTCCCGTGATCACGGGTGCGCGTGCATCTCAATTGAGCGTAGCATCTACGAGCTCCAGGCGTGCGCGTGGCCGGCGTTGCTGCTGTTGGCGTCGTTGCTGGCGCTTCCGCTTTGAGCGCTGCTGTTTCCGTACTGGCGGTAGGATTGCTGGTGCGATCCAGGGTGCTGCTGTTGCTGCTGTTGCTGCTGGTGCTGAGAAGGCGTTTGCTGGTACCCTTGAGGCATCATGTGACCACCCCAACCACCAACTGGCTGCGCGCCGTAAGAAGCCCAGCCGTAGTGCTGGCCGCCGTAAGAAGCCGCAGACATACCAGCAGACACATTTGGAACTGGAGGAGACGACGTGTGGTCACGAGCTCCTGCAGCACCTGCAGCATTTTGGTAGCCTTGGATGCCAGAGTTCGAGCGCTGGCCGTGCGACTGCTGCGTGGCCGAAATTGGGGCAGATCCCTTGCCGTGGCTTTGAGGAGCACCTTGCTGGTGGCCGTGGTGGTGGTGGCCCTGGATTGGTGGCTGCTGGAGGTACGCTCCGCTGATCTCACCAAAACCTTGAGGGATCGCACCAGCGTACTCGTGCTGGTGAGCAAGCAAGTGCTGATCTTGGTATCCAACAGGAATGCTAAATTAAAAAAATGTACGTTAGTAAAATTGTCAACCGCAAGACAACATCGTAGCATGTTCTGACTCACCTTGGAGGGTTCGAGAAGCCTGGAATAGGACCTTCCACACCGTAAGGAATGCTTCCACGTGGAGGGTACTGCGTGCGGGGGCTGTACTGCGCATACTGTGACATAAGCAAAAGCAACGTTAGAACATTTTTCAAAGGATCCTTCGACATACGGGCAATGTACAAAATCATACCTGAGGGTTTTGGTAGTAGCCGTATCCTTGGTAGTAGCTGGCGTAGTTGTATGGGTTGTATGGCAGCGCCATTCCCGGTGGCGGAGGAGGGGCGTAGTGAGGGTGATATCCTTGTGGGTGGTGCTGAGGCACGGACTGCTGCTGGTTCTGAGCGTGACCTTGCTGGTTCTGCTGCTGCTGAGCCTGCTGCCCATGCTGCTTTGGTTGCTGCTGTCCCTGCTGCTGGCTCTGCTGGAACTGAAGCTGCGCGCTTTGCTGAGCTCCGTGGGATGGAGACTGCGTCGATCCTACCGCGCCAACGCCGCTGTTTCCAGCATTGCGACCACCCGCACCCTTTGGAGTGTTGGAGCTCGAGGCCACTTGACCTTGCGCGATGTTACCCGCGGTAGCAGTGGCAGTGGCTCTGCCACCAAGATCCATAGAGTACTGGTTGTAAGAAGCTTGGTACAATCCAGACGACTTCGACCCAAACTCAGTGGCGTATCCAGATCCGGAGCCAATCTTGGATGCGGTTTGAGTCTGGGTGGTGCTCTGGGACTGGAAGTGGCCCTGTCCACGGGTTGGAGTGCTTCGCTTCACGTCGTCAGGCTTTGGAAGAGACGCAGGCGATGGCGCCGACGGGGCGAACGTGCGTGGAGATGGCGAGGACTTTGGAGTCACACGACCAGAGTCCACGGACAAACCTGGTGGAGCAGACGTCGTTGGTCCCTTGCGAGCGCTTGTCTCAGGCTCCAGCTTGCGTGGAGGGGAGAGTGGCGTTTTTTCCTTTGGGGATGCAACCTTGCTCCAAGCGCTTTGTGTTTCGGTCTTTGACACAGTCTTGTTTCCGTTACCAGTGGCGGTGGTTGTGGTGGTGGTTGTGGAGGAGCTCCATCCACGAGGAGAAGTGGATTCAGTGTGCTCCACGCCATTCAGAGAGAAGCTTCCAAACTGCAGCGAAAGGTTGGTCGAGGCAGCGCTATCCCACTTACCCATCTTGAGATACTGCTTTGGGCTCGTGGAGCTCGACACAGCGGATCGCGACTCGGCTCTTGGGATTTGAATGTCTTTTGGGGAGCCTGGGACGACAGTCGGCAAAGCAGATGCAGTTTCCGCTGCAGCAACAGCAACAGGTGTGAGCAGTGGGCTTCCACGTGCCCATGCATTTGGCGTGGTCGAGGTTGTGCTTTCTGTCGTCGTCGATGGCCACTCACCAATTCCAGATGTGGAGACATCCAACGAGCCCCACCCAGATGAAATTCGCGGGGACTCGACCTTTTTCTCAACCACCTTCTTTGGAGAAAGGATCTTTTCTGCAGGCTCGTTCACAACAGGTTCTGACGGTCTGGTCTTCTGAGGGCTTTTCGGCTCAACCTTCTTCTTTGGGCTCGGGCTCTTTGCAACAACGGCAGCTGGAGCTGGAGCAGGCGTTTCAACAAGCTTTGGTGCCGCTACTGGCTCAACAAGCTTTGGCTTTGCAATCAATCCAGCAAGGTTCGGCTTCTTCGTCCAGGCACCAGTTAAGATTGGACCAACTGGAGGAGGAGCCACAGTGACTGCTGGAGCAGGCTTCGCAGATTTCGGTCCACTTTTTTTCGAGGCTGTGGTGTCGCTTTCTGGCGAGGTTTCCGGAGACTGAGTTCCTTCAGCTGCTTCATTGTCGTCGGTCGGCTCTTCTGGGCTCTCTCCATTTTGTTCGCGGTTCTCGCCACGAGGAACGCCGCCGCGGCCACCTCGGCCACGACCACCTCCGCGTCCACCGCGCGAAGCGAACGATCCTCGACCTCTGCCGGCTCCACGGCCGCCTCTGCCAGCGAATCTATCCGCCGACGCTGGACCAGACTGGTCACCCTGAGAATCGTTGCTGTATGACTGCTGGGAGGAGAAGTATCCGCGCGACGGTGGCTGCTGCTGCTTCTTTCCTTTCTTCTCAACCGTCGCCCAATCATCTTGCCCTCTGCCACGGTTATCTTCCCACAACTCGCTGATCGCGTTTTCAATGCGCTGGGCATCTCCCTTGTGCTGCTCCAACAGACGGATGATCTGGCTGTCTTCGGTGCCTGGAGGGCACAACTCACGGTATTTAGCGACCTGCACATGCAAACAAGCACATTGCAGCAATAAGCACATGTTAGTATTTGAAAGCAATGGCGGCAACCACTCCAATAGAGCATGGGTACGGAATTCTGGGCACGCGAACCAGCAAAGATCCATTCATGTGCAACTTGTGAGCAAAGATCGGGGGAAAAAGGGAAGCGATCCACACATACACACTGCGTCTAGCATGCATCGCTTCCTTTGCTTCCTCTGCATGCAATGAGCAGAAACTTACTTCGCGCGAGGTCTTGGAGCCGCCGCTGCTGCTGATGCTCGTGGTGGTGGAGGTGGTGGTTTCACTCAGCTGCTGCTGAAGGTGCAGGCCTTTCTGCAGAAAGTACTCGCGCTTGCTCATTGTCTGATGTGTTTTTTTCTTGCTTGCTGTGAGGTGCGGTGCTCGTGTGCGCGGGCGTTGGGCGAGAGAGACAGGTGACAGGTGCGGGACGCGGGGGTTCCGTGGGGATCTCCGCGCTCGCTCGTGCTTGCTTTCCTTCCGACTTGGTAATGGGCGGACACGGCGACGAAGGGGGGGCTGGTGGCAAACGCGAGCCAAACCAGCTCCTACCTGTAAAAATTTATAATAACCCTCCCGAGCCATTTGCTATCAGAGCGAGAATTCCATCGGTTTTCGATACATTTCCTATTGAGAATTCCGTCACTTTTTTTCACACCTACCTACTTATTAGATTTTAGAGGAACCAAAAAGGCTTAAAACCTCGATGGAGTGATGGTCGCATTCGACTGTAGCTTAAAACCTCACTTTAAAACCTCGTTTTTCTAAAGGTTTAATCTTAAAAACCTTGTAGTTGCATGAAAGATCTTTTTCTCATGAACAGAGGAGCTGTGTAGAGAGGGATCACTGTACTTCATCTCATATGTGTCACTATTGCCACATCATGCCACCACCTTGAAGCAGCAAAGAGGATGTTGCAGTGTGTTTTCATTATTTAGCGACGTGACTCTTCGGCACGAAGAGTATCCACCTGTAGAGACACTATCAGCCCTCACCGCTGCATCTCCATCTATGCGTTGCCTGACTATAACTCGCCGCACTCGGTGATGGTGATGCCGAGCTTTGGCTTGCTGTTCGCGCTCACGGGCACGCTCTCCATCTTGCGCAGCACGAGCAGCGACGCTGTGTCCAGCACTTTGCCGAACACGACGTGCTTGCCGTCCAACCAGTCGCACGGCGCGCACGTGAGGAAGAACTGGCAGCCGTTCGAGTTTGCGCCGCTGTTCGCCATCGAGAGCAGTCCCGCCTCCGTGTGCTTGTGAATAAAGTTCTCGTCCGCAAACTTGTCGCCATATATACTGATTCGGCCCGTACCATCGCCCTGAATCACATTACACCACACGCAATATGATCAGTGTGAAATACTCGATGGCAGTACGGATGAATAGAGAATTTATGCTTACCTTGAGGAAATCGCCGCCCTGTGAACATGATCAATCCGCAGTTTCCGCACCCACATACAGACAATACGTTAATAATTTCGCAATAATCAAACGCATAGGATTGCTGTGAGCGCATTTCACATACCTGCACCATGAAGTCCTTGATCACTCGGTGGAACGTGCTTGCTTTGTAGCCGACCGGCAGCTCCGATTTCCTGAACACACATACACAATAAGCAAATGAATGTCATCAGTCGCCAGAACGAACTGTGCAGCAAACGGTCACAGAGTGCACACAAAGCGCGAAAAGCAAATACAAATAGACGCCGCACCTGTACTCTCCTGTGCAGAACTGTCTGTTGTCATTCATTCACACAGCACAAATACACCAACACAAATAAACGTCAGTCGAGCGTGTCCATTCAAACAAGAACAAGCAGCAGCAGCAGAGCTCGTCACCTGAAGTTCTCGACGGTCTTGGGGCTGTCCTTCTTGAAGAGCTCCAGTCTCATGCGGCCCACGGGCGCGCCACCGATGGCCACGTCAAAGAACACGACCGGGTTGCCGCGCTTCAGCGCCTCACTCAGCGCTGTGTCCATCTTGGCTCTGGTTGCTTTTTTCGCTTTGTGTGTGAAAATGGCTTGGAACGGGACCTGCTACATTTTATAACCACATAAAAAAAATTGGAGGTTATAAAATGTAGCAGGTCCCGTCGAATCCGATTCATCTATTTTAAAGGGGCATCTATTCACACGATATGGGTGCGAGATGAACCCAACGAAAAGTGGACACTTTCTCTTTCTTGGAAAGAACTCGCCCTATTTGGCAGATTTGCCATAATGATCGCCTTTGCATCTGGAAAAGGTATCAAATATAGAAGTAAATTCCAAGCTATTTACTAATCCTTTTGCAGATATATTCATTGAAACCTATAGAGTATTATATCCTACAAGTTTACTTAAGAAAGGGGAAATTTCGCAATGCAACGCAACGCTGAAAAGAAGCGGGTCAGTCCATTTCTTCAACCGTGAGAAGCACCGCAAGCGCCCCCTCCCCCCATATTCCCAGCACCGCACACCCACACAAACCCAGCAAAGCAGCATGCAGCTCTACCCGCAGTCCGCACACAATGCCTTCCACGGCGTGGGCATCGTCTTCCCGCAGCACGTGGACCAGGCCGTGACGCAGATCTACGGCGCGTGCAAGGGCTTCGGCACGGACGAGCAGACGCTCATCTCCGTGCTCGGCTCCAAGTCGCCCGAGACGCGCAATCTCATCGCGCTGCGCTACAAGGAGCTCTACAAGAAGCCCCTGCGGGACCTCGTCAAGGGTGAGACGTCGGGCAACTTTGGCAAGCTGCTGCGCATGATCTCCGCGCCGCTGCCCGAGACCGAAGCGCAGATCCTGCGCGATTCCACCAAGGGTGTGGGCACGAACGAGAGCCTTCTCGTGCAGGTGCGTCCGCGTGGGTACAATTTAATTGTATAATACGCTCACACGTCTAATCTTACGCGATGTGATGGCTTTCTATCTGACTGCTAGATCCTCTCGGGTCGCACGAACGAAGAGATGAACATTCTCAAGAAGACGTACTTCAACTTGTACAACAAGGACTTGGCGGTCACGCTCAGCTCCGAGCTCAGCGGCGATTTCAAGAAAGTGGTCATGGCGATGCTCCAGGTACTGTGAATGTTGTTGCGCTGCTTCTTATGTTTGTGCTATCAGTAATTCTCACACATAATTGTTTCTATCTGTATGTGGTGTGCAGTCCTCCCAGCTGGACTACAACCCGCAGTTCCACAATGCTGCCAAGGCGGAAGCCGATGCGATCGCTCTCTACAAGGCTGGCCAGGGCCGCATTGGCACGCAGGAAGAGATCTTCATTGGTCTCTTGGTGGCGTGCCCTCCCGAGTTCCTGCGCATGGTCGACTCAGTGTACGTTGCCAAGTACAACAACAACATCGCGAAAGCGATCGACAAGGAGTTCAGTGGCGACGCCAAGAAGAGTCTCAACTACCTGGTCAAGTCCGTGATGGACCCATTCCCAACGATCGCGGAAGTGTTTGAGAAGACGATGAAGGGCTTTGGCACGGACGAGACGGCGCTGAGCACTGCGATGGTGCGATACCACTCGGTCCTCCCTCAAGTGAAGGTGGCGTACAAGAAGCTCTACAACAAGGAGCTCCGTGATCGCATCTATGGTGAGACTAGCGGTGACTACCGCAAGCTTCTTCTCGAGATCTACGACGCGCCACAGGACCCTGCGCTCACGAAGGCTGGCGCTGCTGCTGCCCAAACGCCAGGAGTTGTATCTGCGCAATCGTACGCCGCTGCTCCAGCAGGTCAGGGATACCCAGGCCAGGTAGCGCAAGGATACCCTGGTCAGTCGGCCGCACCAGGATATCCAGCACAAGCTACCGCACCTGGTAGTGCGTATCCTCCTCAGCAGGCGGGATACCCTGGACAGCAACCCCAGACAGCTGGACACCCAGGTCACCCGCAGCCAGGATACCCTCCAGCGCAGCCTCAGCCAGGATACCCAGCAGCACGGCCTCAGCCAGGATACCCAGGAGTGGAACCGGGATACCCTCCACAGCAGCAACCAGCATATGGTGCTCCGCAACCAGGATACCCTCCTCAGCAGCCTGGATACCCACCACAGCAACCTGGATATCCGCCACAACAGCCTGGATATCCTCCTCAGCAGCAGCCTGGATACCCACCGCAGCAGCCAGGATACCCGCCTCAACAACCAGGATACCCGGCGCAGCAGCCGGCGTATGGTGCGCCAGGATACCCCCCGCAAGGCCAGTACCCTCCGCAAGGTCAATATCCACCACAGGGTCAGTACCCTCCAGCGCAAGGCTACCCTCCTCAAGGCCAGTACCCTCCTCAAGGTCAATACCCACCTGCTTACCCTCCACGCGGCTACTAACTTAATGTGGTGCAGCACTGTAGGTATGTCTCGCGATTGATTGTTCTGCCTTCGCTTAAATTGATGCACGAATATTGGTTCTTTTGTTTCGCATGTGTTTTGTAAGAGAAATTGGTTCTTGACTTGAGCTGCCCGTGGACCTTGCTTCTAACGCAACAATTGGCTGACTGACAACCAGCATTCTAGGCAGCTTTGCAAAGAGAATAGGATACCCGACTGGATGTGACGTGTCCTGTGCTACGCACTTGTTGTGTTCTGCAGAGAGAATCGAGACTTGAGAGTGAGATAAATGCGACTACTGAGAGTTGGTCCTCATGTGCGAGTTGGTGGCTTTCGAGAGCACACCAGGTCATGTTGGTAATCCATGAGCAGGAGGAGGCTGCAGCCGATGCCAGCGGCAGTTGCCTTGACCCTGCACGCTTTGCGACTTCATCCATCTTGCTCATTCCACAATTTCCTCACCCGTGAACAACCAGCCACCTCCACCGCCTCCCGCAACTACCTCTGCTCCCGAAAAAGATGAAGACCTTCACGTTTGTCGCTGCTTCGACTCTCGCTATCGCCACCGTGCCGTGCGCTGCTACGCAATCCAACTTCCGACACCTCCAGCAGAATGGAAACTGGCGACCTCAGAACGCGCTCCCCATCAACAACAACGCGAACGCCTTCCAGCCAGTGCCGAACGTTGGAAGTCCATGGGGCAACCAAGGAGCTGCTGGTGTGTCGCCCGAAGCCTTCCCTCAAGCTGGAGCCGCTGCGAATGGCGGACAACAGGCTGGCACCGCCGGAGCTGTGCAGCCTGAAGCCCTCGATCAAACTGAAGCTACGACTGAAGCTCCAACCACGACCGGAGCTCCAGCTGCAGGAGCAGGTTCTACCACTGGCGCGGGGGGGGCAGCTCAGGCGACGATCATGGTGCTTCTCCCCGACTTCCTCGCTCCGATGAGCTCAGGATCGGGCAGCGCGATGGTGATCGCCGGGTCGCCGGACGGCAAGGATGGCGAGAGCGGATTGGCGGGCTCGGGAGAGAAGAATGGCGCGGGTGAAGCCAAGTCGAGCGCGGGAACTGCCTCGCTTCACACTGTGGTGACTGCTGTCGTGCTCGTGTCCGCTGCCATCTTGGGGTTTGCTTTCTAGCTGACGCTTGGCGTTTGGAGTGCTTGACATTCAAATTCTCTTAAATGCGTTCGTGTAGCAGGATCAACCAGTGCTCGTAGTGTCTTGTAGCGTGTCGAAGGTAAACCTGTAGCTAAACAATCAATCGATGTAATTCTTTTTCACCATGCGGCTTACTCTTTTTCATGACTTTGCTTCTGGATAAAAAACATGTTTGCAAATAGTCCTTCTGAAAACACGTCAATCAATGTGAGCCAGTGATATCAAACAAGCTTAAGGCTTTGGGGTCAAACTATCAAGCAAAAACCATGTTTGTGGGGTCACCGATCAAACTCACTCCAAGAAAAACAAGTGCAATGCTCACCAAACACAAACTCTCGCCTCTCTTCATTCGCATCACAAGTTGTTAACGTCTCCGATGATGTTGACCCTGTACCCCTTAAATAGCGCCGGCAGTGCAATCTCGAGCTGCAGGTGATGAAAAATAAGCAGAATAACAAAACAAGGTCAGCTATTGCCCCACTAAACGATAGACACTTCAGGAAAAGAAGGCAGCTCACCTCTTTCTTGAGCTTCTTCGTGATGCTCACAAACGTGTCAATCTGGGGCTGAATCTTGGACGTCGCGTCGATGAGATCCACATTCTTGTCCTCGAGCGTCTGGATTTCTCGTCGGCACTTGTCCATGTGCTTTGTCAGCATCTCCAAACTGGCAACATGGCGATCCAGGAACCGCTCCGAGTTCTTGATCAGGATCAGCTGCTGCAATCGCTTATCCGTCAATTGGTTGATCGCCTTGTCCACAGCATCTTGGAACTTTTGAATCGTCTCAATGCTCTGCTGCTCCAGCACACCTGTGTAGCAACAAGAATGAAAAAACCCCCCCACGAGAGCGATGTCAGAAATCATGCACAATATCCAAGGATAGCCACTGCAAAACGCCCATTGTCATAACTCACCTGACGTGCCCTGAAACTGGTTCGCGAACGCCACGTTGTCGTGTCCTTTCAGCTCTTCTTTGCGCTGGCGCAGGAAGGTTCGGAGCTCCAGCAGATTGTTCTGCACCCGCGTTCGGAAGTCGTTGTCACTGAGAAGGCCGACTCGCGTCGGCTCACTGGAAACCACAGCAACATCTGGAATGTCCAGCGTCACACCAACTGCATCACCACCGACAGAGAACGCTGCGTCGACAGGGTCAACAGTGTCGGAAGTGGTGATGTCCCAGTCAATCTCAACTTGAGCATCGAGGTCCACCGCGCCATCTCCTCCACTGCTCGCTGCCGCCACGACATCATCAGAGGCGGACGCAATACCCCAGTCGATCGTCGCTTCTTCGCTGGAGCCGCTGCCATCAATCGAGAAATCCCAGTTGATCTCCGCAGCTTCCGCTTCAAAGTCGAGGTTCGCGGCAGAACTCTCCTCTTCCAATTGATCTTTCGCTAGACGGAGCTCTTCGATCGCAGAAAAGAATTCGAACGGAGTCGCGACAGTCTCGAATCCGTCGTCAAGCGAATCCTGCTTTGCAGCCAGTAACGCCTTTGAACTCTTCGACTTCTTGTCCTTCTTTGTCGACGACGATGTCGTTGAACCAGAGACCGTCACAGCAGGAGGCTCGCAGTTCTGAAGATACTCTTGGAGCGCGCGATGGTACGCGAGCGCTGCAAAGATCTCGTCGCTGCAGATCGTCTTTCCGACTTGGTCGAAGATCGACGGCAACTCGAACGGCAAGCGCAGCAGCTCCTCACGAAAGTTCACGCCCTACGAACACAAATCCACACAAGACAAGAGGGCGAGTAAATGGTTAGGACATGGCCCTGCTTGAAGCAAACTGTAGAGATAGATAAATATATAGATAGAAGGGGTAAATGAAGTGTACCTGGATCCCAATTGTCGAGCACGACAGTTCGAGCTTCCGCTTGTACTCTGCGATGCTCTTGGTCAAATCCTTCACGCGCAGCACACACGGTCAAAGGCAAACAAAGTCTGTGAGCACCTGTGCAGGTGACTGCCACTATTGGAGCGAATGGAGTCCGCCAGTACGTACTGCGACTTTGCGGTTGTTGTCTGCGACCTGCTTTTCGTTTTGCTGGATCGTTTTCTTCAAGAACGGGCTGTAGACCAACAGTAGCAATATACCACAGACAATAAGTCGATGAGTACTAGGACCAAGAGCTACTGATACGAGCGCGTGGCGTACATTTCAAAGGCAGTGTTCTGTGCAATAATGCGCGCAGCCTCAGCAGCGAACACGTTGTTCTTCTCGTACTGGCGGATCAGCGCGTCCCACTTCTTCATCACAGGCGACGTGTACTATACATAGTAAAACATCCAACACGTCAGCATCACAGCATTTATATAGCAAGCGAGTGATACACGGCGTCAATAACTGTGTTCCCTTTGTACCTGTCCGAAAAAGTTCTTGGCGGCGCCTTCGTCCGTCTGCTTCAGACATTCCATGATGTACTTGCAGTCAAAGTAGTGGAGCTCTTCGTGGTTCGCCTTCTTCTTGCGGAACTTGACGATCTTGTCGCTCGCGAGCGGCACGTCCGCGTACAGCACGGTGATTGCATCGCGGATCGATTTTTGCTGCTCGACCCATTTCTGCGGCACGATCTTGCGGTCGATCAGCGCCTCTGCGGTAGGGACAAACAAGAGGTAGATGCACACGTCAGAGCCACGTGCATGACAAGACACATATGGATACAGTAGGAGCTCTACCGAGAAGCTTCTGGTACTGGATGTCGATCGGCACTTTCTTCCGGTCCGCCATATTCGCCCTCGTGCGCTTGTTGTGTCTGCGGTAGGCTGCTCTTGTCTTAAAGAAATAGACTTGGTTTTTGTATGGATAATATAAATAGTGAACCACAGGTAAGCTGGAGAATTCTATGGATTATCGTCACAAATAGGAATTTGCTGTTTAGATTACCCATACAAAAATAACGTTTCTCAAGAGGAAAGAAACTCAAGAAAAACCTCATCGTTTCCAACTCCGAGAAAAACCTCATTTCTTCTTGTAAACGGGGTTTTGAGGTGCAATTTACTGATTTACCGGTTTGATGGATTTTGTACCGGTATCCAAACCGGTGCTAGGTTTCATCAGTTGAGCCTTCGTAAATGCATACTCCCAGTTCCTGAGATTTTTCTATGCGATAATATGTTATGCACGCCGAGTGATTTTCGTGGCATACAAAGATGCTGTTAATTTGTGAGTTTGAAAAGGCGAAAACGATGAAATCACTCACAACAGCTTGCTGCTTATGATCAAGACCACAAAGGGTCCACCTTCGTGCCACAGTATTGGATTAGACGGCTACACAGCTTCACAAGTTGTACAGCACAAAAAATATTTGGTGCAGAACCTCAAACGAGTCTTGCTGAGAAAATTCATCGCTCAAGCAGTTGGACTGCCGGTGTATATATATGCAGGAATGCCTACATTCCTATGTATGACAATGCAGATGGAGCTCGTTTAGTGTACTGCAAAATACCGAATAATAGGCGATTGTTGGAACTTGAAACCTGTGTTTTGGCAGTTACAACCCAGCTGTGGGTGCAGAGATGTTCGATGGTTTTGATTCGGAAGGATTAGGTTAGAAAATTATAGCCAATCACACAGTCTATTTCGATCTTTTTTATGATCTGCGCGCGCTGATTGGGCAACACGACTCAGTTTCTGAACTGTACACAGTACGTCATTCCTGCACAAATGAATATTTGCTCCAGCAGCTTCAACGTATGCGATTTCAGAGGTCAATTCAGGCAAAGATACTTTTCGGTCCGCACGCAGTCTAATCAATCCATATGTTCTGTCTGTTGCAGCTGTCTTTGATTGCCATGGAATCCTTCACGCACTGGCCAGAAATGAGGTTCCAGATTTCTGCGCGTGCCTATGCTGGGAACCAGGCCGCGTGCGTGGGTGCCTTTCCTCTCGTGGTGGTGGCTGCCTCCAGTAGCTCTGCTGCCGCCACAAAGCAGGACTCGACGGCACTCCTTCCGCGCTCCTTGCCCTTCGTAGCACTCACAATTCAATTTGCCAATTGAACCTCAAGCCTCCACCCCAAGCCTTTCAAGCCCCCCAAGCCCCTTCAAGATGCTGAACCTCTACCCACCTTCGGCCCACGACGTCTACAAGAAGATCAAGCTTCGCTACTCGCCGTCCATCGATGCTGCGTGCGACGAGATCAACAAGGCCTGCGAAGGCATCGGCACCGATGAGAAGGCACTCGTGAAGGTGCTCGGCCCGCTCTCGCCGAACGACCGCGCGCTCATTGCGTACCGCTACAAGGAGCTCTACGACAAGTCGCTCCGCGACCTGGTCAAGAGCGAGACCTCGGGTGACTTTGGCTACTTGCTGCAGCTCACGTGCATGACGCTGCCGCAGGCGGAGGCCTACATCATCTTCCACGCCATGAAGGGCGTCGGCACCTCGGAGCAGTTGATGTACCCGGTATGTATGGCGCACTGTACCTGCTCCTCCTTCTGTTGATCTTGGTCAAGTGATGCTCACACATGTGTGCTTATTCTATTGTTCTATTAGGTCCTCCTCGGACGCACGAACGACGAGATCGCGCTCCTGAAGAAGGCGTTCTTCGACATGTACGAGACCGACCTGTCGGTGATGACGAACGACGACCTGAGCGGCGAGTTCCACACCATCATCATGACGGCACTGCAGGAGCCGCAGGTGGAGTACAAGTCGTCGTTCCACACCAAGGAGAAGGCGGCGGAGGACGCCGAGCGCATCTACAAGGCCGGCGAGGGCAAGTGGGGTACGGACGAGGGCGGCTTCATCAAGACGCTGCTGGCGAGCCCGCCCAAGCACATCCAGCACATCGAGGAGTACTACAACGAGAAGTACAAGCACGGCCTCGTCTACGCCATCGAGAGCGAGTTCAGCGGCTCGTCGGCGACCGCGCTCTCCTTCTTTGGTACGCCTCGTCTCTCGTTTAACTTTTTTTGCTGTTTCCGCTGATTTACCATGTTGAAGTTGAGAAGCTCATCATCCTCTGTTCTCATTCCTGTATCTTTGTGAACAACAGTGCGCCTGAGCTTGGACCCGTGGAACACGCTTGCCGAGGTGATCGACAACGCCGTGGCCGGCATCGGCACGGACGAGAGCGCGCTCAGCGCCGCCATCGTGCGCTATCACCCGTACCTGCACAAGATCAAGCACGCGTACGAGGACAAGCACAAGATCTCGCTCCGCGAGCGCGTGCACGGCGAGACGGACGGCGAGTACCAGGCGCTGCTCATGCACATCCTCGATGCGCCAAAGTCCATCGGCGAGTACGCCTAAGCTCGAGGCATGTGGGTTTTGAGTTTTGAAACAGGAGAAAGAAAGGAGAAATGGTGATGCAGAGAGGGAGACAAGACAGAGAGGCGCTCTCACGAATGAGTGTGAATGATTTCAAGTAACCCGTGCAGTTCAGCTGCACATTTTCTGAGCGCAAGAAATGGAAATGAAGTAAACAAAGTAGCAGAGCAGCTCAGTTTCTAGGTAGGACGGTCAATAACACAAGTATATAACCAACCAAATAAACACAGCAAGTTGACCAAAATCAAGGGTGATCGATCGTTGATCAGGCGCACGCTGACGAAAGTGAACCCACGCGACAATTGCACGACGATGGTGTGGGGATTGTTGAAAAAATCTTCTTGCTGGGATTACGAGCGCGAGCGCTTCATTACCCACAAGTTTCAACGGATGTTCGGGAGACAGCTGCACGCAGTTTGCAGATGAAGGTGACGCTGGCGAAGACGGAGAGGTAGGTTGATGGCAATCAGCCACCAATCAGCTGCATGGATGATCACGGATGATCGATCATGATCTTGTGCATCAAATGCGACGAGTGAACCCACGCAGCAGCAAGTGCATACGCACCAGATGCTGAAATGCCTTTTGATTTTGGTGATTGGGATCGAATCACTCACCACTTTAGTGACCTCAGGTGACATTGGGCGAGGTAAGCAGTGACAGGAAGTGGCAAGCAGCAGTGGCGGACAAGCAGAGGTGACCTGGTTGTTGTTGACAGTTCGGAGAAGTTGCGACAAGCACTCGATTCACACACCGAACCAATCGCATGAGCTGGACCTGGCGCGCATTATTAGTGGTGAAGATGCAGCTGGTGGTATAGACTTACAAATCCACTTGTGATTGCTCTGTTTGGGCTGATCTTGTGGTGTTTGTTTTGTTGGCGAGGTCTTGCTTGGGTGAGGTCAAGTCGTCGAAGTTCTTCGAAGTCTTTTCCGAGTTGACTTGTCATTTGACAATACCTGATTTTCTTGACAACCTCCAAATTCCTCCCGCTTAAAAACACACAATATTTCCGCTTAAGGGGAATCATTATTTTATCCGATTTCGACTAGAATATCCGTTTACAGATGTCACTCCCAATAAGTTACACTGCCAAAAATTCATACCCTTTCCAAAACGATAGAATGTGTAAAGCCATCATTCTTATTTGCAAAATTTTCGCGCATTTTCAGCAGTCACAACAAAAGCGAACTAAAAAGCA
>JAASGK010000350.1:0-27315 GCA_023334195.1 Globisporangium emineosum
AATAGTCACTACGGGCAGGTAATCTGGGGACAAGCCATTAGGGCTGGTCGTTGAGGACTGCTGGGCCTCTGCAGGGGTTTTGAGGGCTTCCCTGCTGATCACAGTGGAAGGACAGCGCACCCCGGAGCCTGCCTGAGCGCCAGCGACACTAAGAAGAGAGCGGTGAGCGCTAACAGAAAGAGAGAGAGAGTGAGCGCGTGGAGAGCGTTAAGCGACAAGAGAAAGCGAGGAGTGTCCAGAGCGAGCAGAGAGTGCTGAGCGTGAATAGGCGAGAGAAGAGTGACGCGCACCTAACAAAGAAGAAGCGGCGAACGCTATTGGTGAACCACAGCGAAACGACCCGAGTTCTTAGCGATCAGTGACAAGGTGTTGGCCGAACCTAACCTACGTGCACATTACTGTACCTATAGAAACGTGAGTATCTCGAACGTTTTCTATTAATATCAGGTACCACAGAATACCTGAGTATCTGCCAACTTCCTCACCCACCACGCACACTATGGAGACTCTCCTTCTTCCCCACGTCGGAGTCTGGAGACTGCTGTAGCTGGATCCTGTGCTGCGGGTGACGGCGCGTCGATCAATTCCACGACTCTGGAGTCGAGTCCGAGTGTTGTTACAAAGTGGCGTAGTTGCAGCATTCTCCGTGCAAAGTACTTGGTGTCGACATGGTACTGCTGCAGCGCTCTCGCCGCCTTTTCCCCCCGCTGCGACACCGTCATATTGTAGAGCACATGCTCAACTGCTTTGCAGATGCCTTCCTTCGTGATCTGCGCGGTCATGCCGTCGACGCGCTTGAGTCCGTGGGGACCGCGATACGCTCCTCCAAGAAACGTATTCGGGTCCTTGCGGCGCTCCGAGTCCACGTAGACGCCCATGTCGCTAGATGAGATGAGTTCGTTCATCGGCGGCGCATTCGTTGTGATGATCACACCACCGGAGGCGCGTGCCTGATTGATGTAGTGGCCATAGCCTTCCATGAGACTCGTGCACAGAAAGAAACTGGCTTCAGCGATGGTTTTTCCGAACGTCATCGAGTCCACATTGTGATTCGTCAGGTTGATCTGACGCGACGCCTGGATCCGCTCGCCGTACTCTTCTTCGTAGTTGCTTTTGTAGTTGTTCTCGTGGATGAAGAGGTCCAGCGGGGGGAAATCGGGCCGCGAAAGCCAGCAATCGAGCACTTGCCACGTGCCTTTCTGGACGCTGCAATAGAAAGTGTCCAGAGGTTACAAAGCGGTTAGTAGCGAGTTTTTGATAGTATACCAGCAAGTTCATGTGTTTGCATGCATTACCTTCCGCCGGCGGTGTGGATGAACCTCGGGTTCACAAAGTCCTTTGGCGCGATCGCATCAGTACCGAGCCGCGTCTTGGCAAAGTTCGCAACATCCGACGACGTGTGGCGCGTGTAGAACACCTTGGTGTTGCGCGGGTTGCCCTCTTGTGCGTACCACTGCGTCAGCCGGTTGTAGCAGTCGCGGGTCTTGCAGAGCACCACGTCGACGTGCCAGAAGTGCTTCTCGTTGAGCTCGTACATCTCGATATTCGGCATGAGGTACACCTGCTTGTCTTTCGGGAACTCGGGGGCAAACGGAATGTCGTGCCAGTAGTGGTTGAAGAGAATGATCGGCGTCTTTGGACAGAGCTCGTGGTACGTGACTGTGCGGTTGAGGTTCGGGTCAAAGAATAGCGTCTCGATTGCCCACATTGGCAGCAAGCGGGACTTTAGGACTGCAGGCAGCATACACGTGAATGAGAGAGTTAGGATTATTACATAGTGTAGTTCCTAGGGCTCTCATACCAACAATCACGCAAAGTTGAACACCCAGCGAACGTACATTTGCCGTACGCAGTAGCGTCTTCGCAGTAGCCGTGACCGCGCAGCCCGGCTGGTAGAAACACATCCACGTCCGGGCATTGGCGCAGCTTTTCGAGCAGCTCCGGGTCGTCTCTCAAGATGAGCTCCTTCTGGTTCGCTGTCTCATTTTGCTGGTTCGCACCGGGTCTGCCAAACGTCCAGGGCAGGATCGCCTCTCTGTTCTCAATGCACGCAGCCTGCATCAAACTCAGATGCAGCAGCTCGTCCGAGGGCACTTGCTCCTCGCTTTCCTGCTTCATCCACGCCTCCGGTTCGAGCTCGTCTGGAGCGACCAGGTCATGGTGGAAGAGCCGCGAGTCCTCTGCCTTTGCTGCAAACGCGCGTCGGCGCTGCGCCTGCGTGTAGTTCAAGACGCTTTCTTCCACGAGCAGCGCGACGAACACCGCCACGAAGAGGAAACCGAGGATCTGAACAGCGCGCCTGCGAGTGGGGGAGGAGTGGCGGTGACGGGGGGCAGTGGACGCCTCTGCTGCAGGTGCCTTCATCATGTGGAGAGAGTTAGGTCTTGCTTGTGAACTCCAGTCTGTTCGTCTTTTGTATGGAGCTCCTGGGTGCGATGGCCTGGCTGTATTAATACTAATAATTGTAGCATATTATTGTGGGTGCGAGGCAGCGGATTGATTGATTGATCTCGCACACCTTTTTGATGATCAACAACAATATGGCTCTTTTTTAACAGGCGGTACCGCATCGCTCTTTTTATGTTGACATTTTGTCACATATGGGGTCCTTTTGAGGGGCATTTTGGCCAATCAGAGTCCACAAAAACGAAGGAAAAGCAATCGTGAGTTCACCATTCACTGTGGAATTTAACCTAACACCTAACAGTGATTCTCACTATTAATAACAGGGTTACAAACCTAAAGCCAAGCAGTGTAACCACCCTAAACCCCAGCAAGTTGATCATCCTAATAAAGCCAAGTGAGTTGGCCACCCTAAAGCCAAGCTCTCTTACGCACCCTAGAACCAAGAAAATGCCTCAGATATATACTGAATGCACTCTGTTTTGGCAAATTCCGTGTGCACCTGTAAAAAAACGCGCTTCAAAGTTTATTCTGTCTTAGAAAGTGCATGCATTTTACCAAGGTTGACCCAACTCTGTCGATTCCAGAAGCGCTCTGTTGGCTTGGTAGTGCTATATTAAAGCGCTTTAAATTGCTCTGTTGCTAAAAAACATTGTTATTGTGGGTCCCAGTTCCGAGCCATGTCATAAAAAGTGCCGCCTTTTTCATGTGGACACACATGTCGCAGGCCAATCATTCCCTCCTCCTCCGCATTATCCACATCAAGCAAGCAAGCGTCAACGAAGAGACAGACGGCGGGACAACACACTCAATGGACCGGTCGACGGCGCCACTGCAGCCGCGCGGGGCGCTCGCGCGCGTGGCCTGCGTACTCGTGCTCTTCGGCGTCGCTATGCTGCTGCTGGAGCTCTCGGCGCTGCACTGCAGCAGCAACAGCGACAGCGTGAGCTGCGCGCTCTTCCGCATCGGCCCCGAGATCGACGAGCTGGGGCTGCAAGCGCACGAGTTCGAGCGCGAGCTCCCCAAGTTGCCAGCGTGGCTGCTATCACACAACGCGTCAACAGTTAGCGGTGCTGCTGCTGGTGGTGATGGCGAGAGTGGCAGCCGTAGTAGTGGCAATGTGCCTGCAGACGAGCTGCTGCACCTGAGTCTGCTGCACGACGCGTGTCTCGTCCACAAGGAGAGCGTGATCCCATGGCGCTTTGGCAAGCCGGGCGCGTACCAGGAGAACGACCGCAAGAACGCCGAGATGCTAATCAGCAAGGACGACCCGAATCTGCTCGCACACTTGCGCCAGTGCCCCGATGTCGACATCTACATCCCCGGGTCGCTGCGAGGACACGGATACTGCGAAGACGCGGTCGTGTACGCAAAGTGTACGTGCACATCTCAGCATGTCCGTTGTTCGTATCTGGATACTATGTAGTACCCACAGGTTGCTAACGATCCGAACCAAATCCATTTGCGTGTGATCCTCATTAGTCCTGGAGACGCGCCTGCTGCCACGCTGGGTCTTTGATACGCCGTTCTTTGATGCGCAGCTCGACCGCAACGTCTCGTACCACGAGATCTGCCCCAAGACGCCGCTGATGTTGTTCAACCACTACTGGGACGGCATCCCCGCGTCCCCGCAGTTCCCAAAGGAGAAACCTGTGTACCTCATGCCAAACATCGAGATGTTTGAACTCAACGAGCGTTACTACTGGCGCGTGGACCTGGTGCTCTGCAAGACCCGCGACTGCGCGATGCGGCTGCGCAAGTGGTACAAGCAGGAGGGCAACCCGCGCAACACGCGAGTGTTCTACACAAAGCACACGTCGTCCGATGTCGCGGGCTTTGCACGCAGGAAACTCGGCTCAAGCGCGATCAAGAGCAAGGATTTCGCGAACGTCAAGTTCATCCACACTGCTGGGTCCAGGTACAGTGTACAGTAAACCTCATGGTAACTGTGCGATTTTTGGTTGTCTAGCTCCCAGACTAACCTGTTGGTTTGTTTTTATGACTTGTAGCGGCTGGAAAGGAACGCGCCAGGTGCTCGACTGTTGGCTCTCGCGTCCAGACTTCCCTCACCTGGACCTCTTCGTCGCCGAGGGCATCTACAAGAACCGCCTCGAGCCAGACTATGGGTCACGCATCGCTGAGAGCGAAGGAGAACCCCACCGCAACCTGAACGTATCAATTCGCCGCGTTGGCCCGCTCGCGTTTGGGAAGATGATCGCAGAGACCAGTTTCTTCCTGTGCCCGAGCGTCATGGAGGGCTACGGCCACTACATCAACCAGGCGCGCGCCTCCGGAGGCGTGATCATCACGACCAACATTGCGCCGATGAACGAGCTCGTTGCTTCCGAGGACCAGGGCGTGTTTGTCGAGACGCTTAAGTACCAGAACCCGCGCATGTTCCTCTCGGGGGCGTTCAACCGAGGGCTCCATGGTCTGAGGGACGTCGAGGGCATGTCGGCGAGCTTCTCGGGCCAAGATGTCTGCCGAGCAGTCGAGCTTGTTTTGAAGCAAACTGACGCTGCAGGACGCCAGGCGATGGCGGACAATGCGCAGCGGCAGTACCACAAAGACACCAAGTTCTTTGCGCGCAAGATGCGCCAACTGAGGCGCTTTGCCAAGAAGCAGCAGCAGCAACTCACGCAGCCGTCTATGTGGGGGAGCGTCTTCCGCCGAAGCAAGAACTCTGGGGACTGAATGAATTTGAAAGCTGGTATTCTTCAAGTGTTGATCAAATGAGCGTTTGAAACAAGTGCCACGGAGGAATGCGCAACACGCACCTGTATTATTAGTGCACTCTCTCGTTTCGGAAGTGAATAACGGCTCACACAAATTCCCCAAGTCAGTTCAGTCAGTCAGTCCATTGCAGTTCTCTCTCGTTCCCGATGACAACACTCGGATGAACAGCGGCAAGTCTCCGCTTCGAGATCGGTCTCCACAAGCCGCACAAACACATTGGGCATCACCCTAGAGCACCCCAGGCATCAAAACTAAAGTCTCCACGATCTCTCAAGGGCCACAGTTCAGCTAGTCTGCTAGTCTAGTCTATCTGAGCCAAGGCAGCCATGGACATCATGATGCGCCTGAAGGGCTCCGGCTTCTCCGTGATCGCCAACGAGTTCCGCGAGCGCGAGAAGCGCCTTGGTGGCGGTCTGCCGCTCCAGGACTTTGTCGAGATCGTGCTCCAAGGGCTCCCGCAAGCGAAAAGCGTGGAAGAGAAAGCGTCGAATGTGAGCGCGCTCGTCGATTTGTTTGACGAAATCGACATCAACGGTGACGGCGTGATGGAGTTCGACGAGTTCACGTCATTCTGCGTCGACGCTGGCATGGTCGCGATGCGCGTGAAAGCCGCGAACCTCAAGCACCGGTACGTGCGCAACCCCAAGCACGTGATCAAGACTGAGAACGGCTGCGTGGGCATCGAGAAGGTCAAGTGGTGTCCGCACTTCAAGAAGCTCATGGCGATCGAGAATACTGCAAAGACAGTCAAACTTTTCGACATCGCGGGCAAGTTTCTAGCTGAGGTTGGTGGGAAATCCACTCTAAACGTACTTCCAGTGACCCCACGAGCGAATGACAACAGCAACCAGCAGCTACTTGGACGCAGCAGTGGAGGGGACTCGTATGATAATGCTGCTGGTGGCAGTAGCAGTAGAGGAAGTGGGCGAGGTGGTGGCAACCCAGGGCTGGGTAGTGCAGGAAACGAGAAGGCCGGGAGTAGCCAATCTGGCTCCTTCTCATCTTCTAGCGGCAGCACAGTCGGCATCTTCATCCTCGACGCCGTGTTCATGTTCAAGTACCAGTGGCTCGCGCTCAGCACGACGGACTTTGTGATCTCGTTCTACGACATGAATGAGACGCGCAAGTCGCCGATCATGACGATTCTTCCGGACTCGACGACCGCCGCAGCGAAATGCGGTCCGAGCTTTGAGCTCATCAAGCCGCTGACGATCACGACGACCACGGCTCAGCTGCTGCTCCGGTTCTGCGAAACTTCAGGGCTTTTGTTCAGCTCCGGCAACGATTTCGTGCTCAATGTGTGGAAAATCGTCGATTCCGAGACGAAAATGCTCTGGAAGCGCCTCGTGCTGCATCAGGACATGGTCATGGACCTCATCGAAGTGCCGCAGCACGACCTCATCGTGAGCTGCGACCTGCACCGGAGCATCCAGCTCTGGGACATCCACGACTGCCGCACTCGAGGGGCACTCGTCGGCCACACGCACGGCGTCAAGCAGCTCGTGTACTCGAGCCACCACGACATGCTGCTGAGCGCAGGCTTTGAGTTCGACGCATACGGATGGGACATCGCGTCGCGCCAGGTCATCATGCGGCTCTCAGGCCACCGCGCGCCGCTCGTCGGTGTCCAGATCGCGCTCTTCCAGACCGAGCGCGCAGTGACAGCAGACTGCATGGGTGTGTTCAAAGTCTGGGACATCTCACGGAATACTGGTGGGGGCATGGGGGCGTCAGCGCCAGGACTGCCCACCTCAAGAGGACACGGTACAGCGTCGCAGGCGATCCAGCTCGAGTCCATCGACCCCTCGCAGCACTTCTCACGCTTTGAGCCCACGGCGTTCATCTGCATGTACCCGCACAGCCGGGACCTCTGGACCGCGACCGCGGGCACTGCTACGTTGCACCGGTTTCGCAGCACGCGCGTACAGCAGCTGGACGAGATCCCGCTGCGCGCGTTTTACCACTACAACGCCAACAAGTTCATCGTGGTCGCGGGCCCAGTGTGTAGCATCTGGGACGGCGAGAGCGGCACGTGCCTCGAAGAGTTCAGCCACGTGGGTAATATTGGTGGGAGTACGGGCAAGAAGGCAAATGATGCTGGTGGTGCGTCAGCCTCAGGCTCAGGATCCTCTGATAGTGGCGCCGGGTACAGCAACAACACGGTGCACAATGGCTCGGGCAGCTCGACGAGCAGCGAGCCCTGCGTCGAAGTGCTCGCGTGCGTGCAGGACCAGAACTGCAAAAAGATCGTGGTAGTCACGGAGCGCGGGGACTTGGGCGTCTTCAACGCGCTCAACTTTGTGCAAATGCGCAAGTGCCAGGAGGTCTTCTACGGACAGAGTCAAAATTCCATGGCCAGTGACAGCTCAGTCTCCAGCACCAGTCCTACTAGCAATGCTATAGCAACACCAGCGACGACGGCAAAGAACCCGTCGTGCGGCATTGTCGGGCTGCACTACTGCTCGGTAAACAAGCTCATCGTCGTGACTGACACGAACGAGAGCGCGATCCTCGTCATCGATGACAACACGAACCACGACTCGGCGAGGGGCATGAAGGACACGACCGTGTTGCGTAGACTCACCAACGTCCCTGGGGGCATCTCAGCGAGCACCTACGGCTTCCACGTGTGTCTCGTTGCGACGATTTCAAATGTGGACGAGAATGGCGACAGCCGAGTCTCGCTCTGGGACTTTGAGACGCTCACGTTTGTCGCGAACTGCGACTTCGAGAGAGACCACGAGGGCCACGCGCTCCACGTGCTCGAGTTCTGGGACGAATTCCCTGTGCTGCTGGGCGCAGACACGCTTGGCGGCGTCTACTTTTATGCCGCGATGCCGCTGATCAACTGCAACACTGGGAAACTGCTGCACTCGTTTGCAAACGACCACGAGTACGCTGCGATGCCGCTTGGTGGTGGTAAAGTGCTTGGAGCCCGTAAGGATGGAGCCTTAGGAGCATCAGGTATCATCGCTGAGGCTGCGAACGAAGACGCCGAAGCGGACGAGCGAGAGGAGACTGACGAGGTCCAGGGCCAGCCACCAGACAAGACGTTTCTCACCGAAACGACGGAGCTCGTAGCTCGGAAGATGCTCCGATGGCGGAAGAATTCTGTCGGCAACAAGGAGAATCCCAGCAGTGGGTCTATTACTGCTGGTGGCGGTGGTAGTGACGCTCAGCAAACCCAGAACAACAAGCCGGACGCAGTGCCACTTGGCTGCGTCGTAACGTGCATGAAGATTGTCTTTGACGACGCAAATGCACGGTACATCCTCTTCACGGGCGATGAATCGGGCGTGGTCCGCGTCTGGGACCTGACAAAGATGATCGAGCGGCTCTCGCTGTCGAAAATCCCCGAGATCAAGTGCAAGTTTTTGCGGCGCGGGTACCATCCAAAGGCGATGTTCACGCGCGACTACCTGAAAGACGCGACCTCGGAGGAGAGTAACAACAATAGGCATCATGGAGCGTTTGGTCACCACCAGCCAGTGATGGCTCAAGGAGGTGGGGGGGGAACAGACTGGCGCGCCGCGCTGCTCACAAGCGACGAGAACGATCCGCACTTCCAGCTCTCGCAGACCGATCTGAAGCGCTTGTCGCGAAGACGCCTCGAGTCGAAGAAGAGGTCGACTGCTGTTGCGGTGATCCCGTCGTCCATGTCGAAGCAGCAGACTGCGGCTCGGGCCGCGCAGCAGGCGAACACGGCGACTGTCGCGTTTGCAGCAGCCGAAGCGTTCCTAGGCGCTCCAAAGAAGGGTGCGAAGGGGGGAGGTGGTAAGACGGTCGGGTTCTCACTCACACCTGCATCATCGTCGACTTCATCCAAGAAGCGAGGATCACTATTGTCTCTCTCCGCAGCGTCCTCAAAGGCTCCGCAGCGACGACACTCCGCGCATCGCCAGTTTGACGACATTCAGATTGTCCACTTCTGGAAGGCACACTCGGATGGACTCACGAGCATCGAAGTGACCAAGAACCCAGACATCCTCGTCACCTGCTCGCTCGACATGCGCGTGTTTGTGTGGAACTGGCAGGGGCTCTGTCTTGGCAAGCTCTTCGACGCGGAGAACATCGGTCGCTGGAAGTGGCAGTTCAAGAAGGACGACTCGAAGCGCCAGGCCGAGCGGGGCCTGCTCGTGCGTAACCTGATCAAGGACCTCGAGATGACGCCGCTCGAGAAAGCGCACAAGCGTCGACAGACGCTCTACCAGGAGCACACGGAGCGCAAGAGCCTCAAGGACATGCAGCGCGTGAACACGATCTTGCTGGACCACATCATCAGCAAGAACCCCGAGCTTGATTTGCTCACGACTGCAGCAACCCACGACGAAGACACAAGTCCCAATGGTGGTGATGGTGAGACAGCACCACTGGAGGACAGTCGACTTGTGGACACTGGTGGACACTTGAAGAAAAACCGTTCCAAGGAGGACGCTTCGGTCCATGGTATACCTCGACAGTCTCGAGACACAAATAGACCTGAGACGAGCAAAGCTCACACCCTAGCATCATCGTCAGCCCAGGAGCCGGAGCGAGTGAATTGCCTGCGCCTGCACAGCCTTGCGCAGGTGGGGCCCCTCCTTTGCGTCAACAAGTTTGAGTACAAGAACCAGACGCTGCTCGCGACGGGGAAAGCCAAGTTTGCCGAGCAAGACGATCTGAAAATGGACAAGAAGTACCTGGAGCAAGAGCTCTCGATCAGCTTCCTCACGAGCCTCGGCAGCATCTCGCACGGCGGCGACAGCAAGTTGATGAACAACAACATGAGCGACGTCCAGAGCCAGATCCAGGTCGCGCACCTTGCCGCAAAAGCCGCTTTCGAGTCGCGCACGACGCTGGAGCGGAAAACCGCCGAGATGTACGTCAACTTGGAGAAAGTCAAGTACAAAGCGAAGCGAACGTCTTTGCTCCAATCTCAGCAGCAGCAACAACAGAAGATCTTGAGCAAGCGAGCGGCTCAGGACACGGACCTTGAGCTCCTGGAGCCGTCCGAGTTTCTCAAAAAGCACATCCCCGCGTCCAAGCTGAGCATCCGGCCACAGACAGCGCCGTCTGTGCAGAAGCGCCTCCAGCAGATCAAGAAGCTCCCACTGTCGAACCAGTCCAACGAAAGTGGACACCGACAAACTCAGAGTACAGCGAGCTTGCCACCGAAGCAACCAGCTGGAGGCAGTAGCTCAAACTTGCTGAGGAACAGCAGCAGCACGCCGCTGCTCCTCCATCCAAATCACCGAAGGCAGTCAGTGGATTTCGACCGAAGGAAGAGCTCCATGGACACGGGCTTCATTGAAGAGGTGAAGCGCCACACAAAGCACAACCGAACGGCGGCGGCTCTCGCTACGCTTGGTGGGATTTCTAGAAAAGCGAGCGCACTGGGACGGACGAACAGCATCAGTGGCGGAGCACTGGGATCAGCAAGTCACGCCCTCGGAGAGCCGCATACTGCGGAGGCACGAGAGGGAGGAGAAGATGGCGCGGACCTCTCGTTGCGGAAACTGCGAGCGATCAATCAGATCTTATTGAAAGCCCAGCAATACTGCAGTCCTGTGAAAGAGACGTCCATGTCCAACAATCGGCCTAGCACCGCCCCCTTCTCTCGTGCGAACGCCACCATGAACAGCAGCAGCAATCCCATTCCATCGTCATCAACACTGCATACTGGCAATGAAGATGATGGTGGAGACGAAGAAGAGAATGGGAACTCGTTCGAGTTAGGCCTCCAAGTCCCTGGCGCAACAGACGCGGCTGTCCGCGCGCACCTCGAAGAGACGAAGCGCAAGATGGCGAGTGCGATGCGCGACGGCGAGCGCAGTCCGCACCGCAGCGACCTCAAGAAAATCCGGCAGAGCGCGCAGCAGCAGCAGAAGGCGCGGCGCATGGAGGACTACCTGCAGCAGAAGCGGCGCGAGATGAACACCAACATCGGCAACGTGTTCAAGCGCACGTCGTTCGCGTTCCAGTCGAAAGCCATGGACGATCCGATGGCGATCCTGGCAGGTACCAGCAATAGCAGTGGTGTCGGCCCTGGCGCTCGCCAGGCTGTTCAGCTCTCCAGGGTGGAGGCACCTTCCAAGGCGAAGATGGAGCTCGAGAAGAGTGCCACGGTGTTCGGCATCTACGGCGTTCGCGAGGTGATGTCTGTGATCCGCCTCTTCTGGTCCATGGACGAAGACGGCTCGGGCAACATCTCGCTCGAAGAACTGCTGCAGTACAAGCATTTCTTCGAGAAGCTCGGGTACAACGACATGGCGACGGTGTTCCAAGCGATCGACAAGGACGGCAACGGCCATGTCTCGCTCAAGGAGCTGCTCGAGATCTGCTTCCACTACGCGACTAAGTACCAGATCGAAGAGATGCTCAAGCTCGCGAAGGTCGGCAACGTGCGCTCGTACTTGCAGGGCGGCGACGCGGTCCCTGGGTCTGGCAGCGGCGGCAAAGACCCGACCGCGCTCTCGCAGGAGCACCGGCGCGAGCTGCTCGACATCTTCCGCGTGTTTGACAAGAACGAAGACGGCGGCGTGAGCATGCAGGAGCTCATGGAGGCGCTGCGCGTCGACGACGACGACGTCATGGCCAAGGTGATGGCGGAGCAAGCGAGTCGTAAGACCCACACTCAGGGCTGGGACACCACATCGAGCGGCATCACGAAAGAGGACGTCGAGCGGTTGTATCGGGAGTTCGACGCGGACCGGAACGCGACGCTGGACTTTGACGAGTTTGTCGCGCTCATGCGGACGCTCTATGGACCGAAATCCAACGTCTACTTTCGATAGTGTGGGTTGTTGTTTTTTCATGTGTCCACCTGTGCACGACATCAGCGAAGGTGGACCGGATGAATTAGACGCAGAGATAGATATGAAAAACCTATTTGCCAGCTCTGTACCTTGTGTCCAGCGTCTTGTCCATTGAGACATTCTTGTGGCATGGTGCCCTCCTCAGTTGGACACTCTCTCTCAGGCGATGAAGCTCTGTGAGTCTGGTTGCGGCGTGTTCATCAAGCCTGGGACACCACCAGGTACTTCAACTCAATGATTTGTCATTGCTGATGTATCTAACAAACATATATGAATATATATATATATTCCTACCAACAACTCTCACCACTAATAAATAAGTTTCCTGTATGCGCTCGCGCTGATCGCCACTCTTTCGCTGCCCCCGTTGGTCCACTCGTTGCTCGCCTTCGACGCTTCTCTCTCTATCGATCTTTCTCTCTCTCTCTCTCTTTGCGTTCACTCTCGTTCCCATTGATCGCAATGCTACGCCACCATTAGCTTGAATATCGTGTTTTTTTGTCCCGGAGCGGGCTTCCTCGAAGTGCACTTCGCTGATGATCGAGACAGTCGATCGCCATGGAGACCAGCATAGCGTGGTGTGGTTTGATGACCCGACTCGTAACAGGGGTCCGACCTCCGTGCACATGGATTGTGTGCCTGTCTGACTCTCACGTCGTCGCAGCGACACGAACTGATTCGTACGTAGTCTGTCGGTTGCTGCTGCTGCTGCTCTCCACGAACCAAACGAACTGGATTTGATAACGCGCTGGAGGGGGGAAATTGTTGAAGAGAAGAAGACGAGCCCAGTCAAGCAAACGTGCTTTTATGCCGCGATCTGGTCAAAACTGCCATCTGCGCAACAGTAAACAGGAGAATTCAAAGTCCAATGCGACGTGAGCACATCAATTTGAGCATAACGCCGTGGAGAACACGACACGTTGCTCTTTAGGACGCAAACAATATAAACGTACATGCGACGGCAGACAACGAGTTCGATCGCAGGTCCTTGCGCGCCGAGAGCATCGCTTCAGACTCCGATTCCTACACAACAAACAGTCCATATACGCCACATTCGTCAGCTCAAAAGGTTACCAGTCGCCATAGTAAGAGCTCCACTCCACATAATCGCGCTAACATACCCGTCCGCTTTCGAGGCGCTCTTCGGGGATCGGCGAGAGCAGCATGGGGTTGAGTATGGGCCAGTTGCCGAGCCCCACGTCCCCCTGGTCGGTGTACGCCACCTGTCCCGGGTCGTACGTGAGCCAGCGCGCCTGCGAGAGCTTCACCTGCTCGCGGTACTGCATGAACCGGTACGCCCAGAGCAGCAGCGCCGCCAGCAGCGCCGCGCCGAGCACGCCCATCGCGGTCTGCGCCACCCACGCGACCATCCCGCTTCTAATCGATCAGTCTATAAGGAACACTCACGTGCACGTGCTGCGCGACTTTCTGTTTTCTACTTCGCGTTTGTTTGGGCACTTGGTCCGCCCCTTCTTGCCGTTGTCGTCCTAGTCCAATGCTGCCAAGACGACGAGAGTGCGTGAGCGCGCGCGCACGTGCTATGACACGAAGATGACGACACTGATGACGACGCTGCTGATTGCTGCTTGCTGATTTGGATGAAGCAGCACCAGTGTTGTTGATCGGTCGCTCTTCGTCTTCAGCTTGCTCCTCCAGGACAACTCTCGCGGTATTAACAATTATGGAACGCCGCGCGGACAAGCTGTTGGTTATTGCCTGCTGTGGACACTGCCCTGTCTTCCTGATATGAGAGAGGCTGCGCGCGTGTTGAGTGACGGGCGATTGCTTCAGAAGCGAGCAAGCGGTGGAGAATGAGCGCGCGCAATGGCCGACAGTCGGGCGCTCGTGTCGTGGAGTTCTCGTCGTTCTGGGTGTTACCAGTATGCTCGCGTGTGTGGTGGTTGGCTTCACGAAAATCAGCGCTGGAGAGCACGAGGTCTCTGTAAATGCATTTGAAGTGTAGTAGGAAGGGATCTGTGATGCAGTGAGAGTATACACAAATTCTCTGTTGATAGATAATACTGCTCTGTTGCATGGAAACCGATGGTTTCAGTGCATGGGAGTGGAGAGGTTGCATGGATGGGAGGATTGGGAGATAAAACCTCGCAGCCTTGATTTAATGACTATTTGATCACTGTTGATGAAGCCCACGTGGTTCAAAATGAGTCACCAAGTATTTTTTGTAGGCGTGTTGATTGCTGCATAATCAGATTGTTCGTACCCCTTAAAGTCATTAAATCGAGGCTAACACCTCTAAATAACCTCACACCGTTAACATTAACTACCCATGGATTTTAAATCTGTAAAAAAATCACAAACCCACGACAGTGTCGAAGCAATTAATACGTTTAATACAGTCTGAACATGATCTTCTTGCAGCGATGTTGAAGCCATTTTCGCATTGCATCATCTCCAGCATTCGATTCGGCACTAGGGGCTTTTGCTCTGCGTGTTGTGCCAAGACCAGTACCACGCTGCAAGGTGTCATCAGATTACCTGTCGGTACTGGTCCAAATCTGTGATTCCCCACAGCGCTCGTGACGGTTCGCGAACGCCCTCCCATTGGCAGCAGGTTACGAAGAGGCATCAACATTCCAAATCACAACTGCGAACGCAATGAGCGACGACTACCTCGGTGCGTGATCGACCGAACACCAGCAGCAATGTCTCTATATCCACCTGCCTTGGTTTGCTAACAGTTGGCTATCCTGTGGTGCTCTTTCGACAGCAAAATCCGGCGTGCGAGACCTGCTCACAGCTGCAATCGCAGAGCTGCTTGCGGTGCGCCCGGGGATGCCCCTGAGCTTCCTCACCGCTCAGTACGTGGACCGTTTGTCTTCTCGCCTCCTATTGATACTTGACGGTGTTGAGTAGACTGAACTTGCAGCGAACTGACTACTGTGCATCCTATTTTGCTGTTCTAACACTCTGAATCGCTTGTTATCGTTCTCCTATCCAAACTCCCCAGCTTCCAGAGTTCATCGAACAAGATTGGAGCGACTGCGCACATCTTACGTGCGAGCCACTTGAGAAACAAGGCGAGCTTCCAGGACGCGGTCATGAAGGCGTATCAGACGATTGGCACTTCGTCCACGCAAGGCATGGGCAAAGCGGACTCTGGCTCAAGTCTCAAGACTATGTCCACTTCTATAGGTACAGGTGCTCCTCCACTTCCACCAGTGTCAGTGCGCAATGCTAAGCCTACTGCCAACGGGGGTGACGCTCAGCAAATGGCTGACAAGACCCTCTCGGGGACGACGCTCGACCGCAGGGACTTTGCGAAATTGCTCGAGTTTTTATGCGAAGAGTTCCCGAAAAACCTGCAACAGCGCGCTTTGGACGCACTTGAGAACCATCAGCTTCAGCCTCAGCTTCCTGATAACTCGAGTGTACCGGTTGCCGAGTTCCAGCGCAGTGTCGAGGTCTGCTTGCTCTTTGAAGGTCAGTGGGAGGCCCAAATCGTCGTGGAAATGGCCACCCTCATAGCTTATTTGTTTTGGCTTCACCTCCCTCTTCGTGATTTGAATCTGTGGATGCAATGACAGAACTGGTTGACGTGGTCGAGGACCTCTTCCGATCGATCGACAAGGGCGAGACGGGCGAAGTCCGGGCAAGCGCGTTCCTGTTGGCGTTGGAGACTGCTGCTGCCACTCAGGACCGCCACACAAGCAGCAGTCTCTTGGCTGTGCTCAAGGCGTTTGTACTGCCTTCGCCGCCGTCTGAGGACTCTGCAGGAGGCATCGCAACCACCCCGACAGCTGAGCTGTTCATCGACCGAACGCTGCGGCTCGCTGACATGTACGACGCCATCTTCCACCTGGTCTTCCAACCGTAGGCGGAGGTCTTGATCCTCTTGAATTGCTTGAACTACAGTGAAGTTAAACACCCAATACAAACAAAAAACATGCCAATGATCCACGCACCAAAGCAAGACAAAATACAACACCCATCAGGGAGCCTGGACCAACAACAGAACGCAGTAACGTGTGGATCAATTCATCTTCGCTCATCTAGCAGCATTTGTGCACACTGCAAGCCGTCGTCTCCCCTCATGTGCCGCGTGCCTCGTGTTCTTCTTCTTCGTCAGATCTTCGCCGTCTAGGTTCCGAGTCGTACTCGTCGCCGTCGTCGTCTTTCTACAGCCTCTCTCTCTCTTTCTCTACTTGTTGTTGAGCATGCGCATGATGTTCTTTCGGATCTTGCCTTCGACGAAGACTGGCTTGCCCAGTCGGCGGATGCGTTCGCGGGTCTTCTTCGTCGCAATGTGTCTCTTGTTCGCCTGCGAGCGCTTGACGAGTCCGTTGCAGTTCACTTTGAAGCGCTTCTTGACTGCGGACTTGGTCTTGAGCTTGTAGCCCTTGCAGCGCACCTGGAGCTGTGGGAAGAACGCGCCGTTGGTCAGGAACGGGTTCGAGATCACGCTCGACGGCACGGCGCGCGCGAGGCCCGGGAACGTACGTGGAGCAGCAACGGCCGCAGTGGCAGTGGCATTCGCAGCGCCAACAGCGACGCGCGGCTGCGCAACGCCCAACGCCTTGAACTGGCGCGTCAATGATCTATGGGGAGAGACAACAGCACATCAACAGGAAGCTCATAGTCAGCTCTACACACTGCAGTCCACTTCCACGCAGATACAGTGCTGCGGAGTGCGCACAGAGCCACGCGCACATGCAGACAGACAAGGTGCTCACCGGAACAGCGCCATCTTCTCCTTTCGCTTCGATACTGAGGAACCACTCGATCATGCAGTGCATGAGCGCGCGTCAACAGATTTTTATTGGATGAAATTATAGTGCACTGTCTGTTTTGTGAATGTTTATTCGCTAAAATGTGTCTATTTGAATCAAGTATATGTTGCTGATTGGTAGATAATTTGTAGCAAAATACTGTAATAACAAATACACTTCCTAATCTGATGGTCAACCTGGAAAGTGAAACATCGGTTTATAGAGGTCTGGCATTTCCCGCAACCTCTGCACAAGCACACAAGCCCAATTCAGACCAAGATGACAAGCGCAATGGACGCCGTGGGCGTGGCGCCGTCGACGCTGCTACGCGCGCTGAGAAAGCACGCGGCGCTCAACCACGACGAAGCAGACGACGCGCAGGACGAGCTCTCGATCGGCGTGCTGCTTGGCGCGAAACAGAGCGTAGAAGCGGAGGAAAGCGCTTCGCAAGCAAGCAGCAGCAGTGCAACCCGCGTCGCGCTCTTTGGACTCGTCAATGCAGAATCCGATCTGTAAGTGGCGAATGGAGTGCTTAATGACGTATGCATTGTATTATTTGTCTACGTTCACTGAGCTTACATATGTGCGCATCTGCTGTTGCTGTCGTGGTAGAGACGACGTGGCGCAGTTTCTTCCAGGCGGGATCACTCCAGCCGGTCATTTCGCAGTGCTGCAACGCGCCGTTGATGACGCAGCGATTGGTATAAAGGCCGCACACTTCCTCGTGGCACAACTATGTGGTATCGATTGTTGAATGTACTCATGCGCCCTGTTGTTCTGTATTCTTCGTTGTGTGCTGACTATGTACAGAGGAGTTTGCCCAGCGTGTGGGGAAACAGCGGGTCCAGCAGCACGACGGCTTCGTGCTCGTGTACGTGCGATCCTCCGAGACTGCGCGCTTGTTCCAAGTGTCGAGTGCTGACACTCTGGTACGTCCTTTATGTACGTGAATCACAATGCGTCTGTCACTAAGATGTTGGGTGGTGATGTTGGTACTCTAGCACGCAGTGGACCTGGAGATTGTCGAGTGTCTTCACGCGCAGGACTTTCTCCGTGTCACTGGCTGTGCGCTCATCCGCTGCGCACTCGACATCAACGTGCCAGGTGCAGCAGAATTGGGATCCGAGGTGCAGCGATGGAAGACGCAGTTGAGCGACCCAGAGCAGGTTTTCTTCCGAGTTGCAAACGGCAAGGCAGTGTTTGACGGCGACGGCGTTGATGTCACGTCTGGTGCCTCCAGCAATACATCCAAGTCTCTGTCAGCGCTGCTTAAATCCTCTGGTGCAAAGCAACCCAGTGAGGCCAGCACCAGCAAGTCGAAGAAAAGTGCAAAAAAGAAAAACGCGGCGCAGGCTGCTTTGGACGCATGGGACGACGAGCCGAGTGCTAAGCGTGGATCCAACACTGGCAGTGACAGCGATTCGAATGGGTACATCAAGACTCTGGAGTACGGCGAGATCGCAAACATCGAGTTGCTTTGCAGTTTGGCTCCAGCCTCATCGAGTGGAGGGCTTGCTGCAGCGCCGCTACTGACGATGCCGGACTTGAATGCGCCGACTTCACGTTCTCAAGCAGTTCACCTGCACGCTGATACACTTGTGCTGGTACCAGTGCAAACAACGGTTGCTCAAGTTCTCAGTCTTGTCCGCGATAAATTGAGCGAACAGGTGCGTCTGCATAACATTGACTGGAAGGATGGATGGATCAGGATTTTTACTCATTTGTTCAACATTGTGTATTGATGATGGATGTCTGTAGTTGGCCCAACTCAAGAGCCCTTTCCACAAAAGTGTCGGTAGCTGCAGTACTGTGCACGCGCACCACTACGCACTGGTCGGAGCTGCATTCCCACTCACGCTGCTCTCTACTTCTGACGACAGCAACGATGTCAAGTTGCACAATAAGTTCTACGAATCGTTCTTGCAGCCAATGAACCAGCCTCTTTTCCATGCAGACAGGTGCTCTCTGGTGAAGAAATCTGAAGTCCTGAGCTCGGCGGATGTGCTCTTCAACGTACACGAAGGCATCCCGTCGTCTGGGGTGGTGCAGGGGAAACAGTTCCTCGTCGACGGTTTCTACGGTTATTACCACTACATGCAGCAGAGCATGAACGACAAAGGCTGGGGGTGCGCGTACCGGTCGCTGCAGACACTCGCATCCTGGTTGCACCTCAACCACTACACAGACAAGGCGAGCCTATCGCACAAGGAGATCCAGCAAACGCTCGTCAAGATCGGTGACAAACCTGCGTCTTTCGTGAACTCGCGGGAGTGGATCGGCAGCATGGAGGTCGGGTACGTACTGGACGAGCTGTTCGGCGTCTCATTCCGCAGTCTGAATGTGGCGAGTGGTCCACGCCTCGTGGAGAAAGCGCAGGAGCTGAAGCACCATTTTGAGACCCAGGGCACGCCCGTGATGATGGGTGGCGGCAACCTCGCGTTCACGCTCCTGGGCATTGACTACAACGAATCGACGGGCGACTGCGCGTTCCTGATTCTCGACCCACACTATGTCGGCGGCGAAGACCTGAACTTGATCCAGACCAAGGCGATGGCGCTCGAGGGCTACAAGGCAATCCCGTGCGGCTGGCGGAAAGCCAACACGTTCGCGAAGAGCTTTTACAACCTCTGCCTGCCACAGCGGCCGCAGCAAGAAAGCTAGAGAGAGAGAGAGAGACGCGGCAACAAATGGAAAGAAGCAAGAATAAAGGTAAGTGTTGCTGGTTCCAAAAGTTCGGTTGCATTTCGCTCATAAATGCGTTGGTGTGTTTTATCAATCCGGTATCAACATGTTTCTCGTTTTTGCTGTTGTAGAAAAACAAATAAAGAAGCCTCTTGCTTCGGAGCTTCCCTTTTCTTTTTGTCGCAGTGATGGATGGAAGACAGTGGTTTGCTTGTTTGGTTCTTGTGTCTGCAACTTGCAGCCTCGCTTGCACTTGTGCTTGTGTGTGTTTGTTGGATCGACATGGGGCTGCTGCGCACATTCTTGTGTCTTGTGTGATTGCTTGTTTGTTTTGTCTTCATCAGTGATCCGCTGACACTTGTTTGTGTGTGTGTTGCTGCCAGCTTGTTCAAAATTTGGTTGGCGCACGAACTGGGCGACGCGACTGGAGACGCAACGCCAGACAGCACGCTCGCTCGCTTCTTGACGGAGAAAAATAATAAGCTGGAAAATGGGCTTCGGGCCTGTTTAGATAATAACGCACACAGCGCTGGTGTCGCTGCTGTTGGTTGGGGGTTGCTGTTCTGCACAAACAAAACTCACGGGTGAGTCTGCAGCTGCTATGCTGTGCTCACGTTGTTGCTGTTTTTGCTGGTTGAGCTTGCTGTTGTTGAGCTCGTCGAGGGCGTGGCCGAGTTGCTCAGCAGCATCGCGAGCATCTCCACCTGGTTCGGCGCCTTGCTGGTGCTGTTCTTCTTCTTCTTCTTGCCCTCCTTCATGTTGCTGCGCATGCCCGCGACAGACACCTCGTTCACGAGCTGCGGCACGGGGGTCGAACCCACGTGGTGCTTGGCAAACTTGAGCAGATTCACCCACAGCACGGCTTCCTCGGCGGATTTGGTGCGCATCATCATCATCGACGGCTGCTGGTCGCGGAACTCGATGCGGAAGTCGCACTGGTTCATGCGCTCGACCTTGGAAACCTTGCGCAGATCCAGCACCCCTCGAGGGGACTTCCAGTAGCTGCGCTTGTACATCATCACGAGTCCGGCGTTGAAGTCCAGGTAGAACCAGCGCTTATGCCAGCTGCGCAGCAAGTACGGGATCGTGTCCTTGAGCATGAACACGTTCCCGCAGTACGGCGGCAACTGCATGTTCACCGACTGTGGCACAGAGGTCGCGACAGCGGTGGCTGTCGCAGCAGCTGTGGCGGCCACCGTCGCTCGTCGCGGGTGCTGCACGGGCGGCGGCGTCGGCAGGTACTGGAACTGCGCGTCTTCATCCCGGAACGCCTGCGCAAAGTACTGCTGGAACTGGATCTTCTCGGAGCGGATGGCCGAGATCGCCTTGACGAGCACCACCTGCTCCTGCGCGAGCTCGTGCAGGTCGTAGTCGTCCAGCTCAAGGCTCTTGGTCTTGAGCCGCTGTTCGCGCTCGCGCTCGAGCTGCTTCTCCTCGTCGATCTGGTTGCCGTCGTCGTCCACGAGCTCGAAGCGGCCACTCATCGTGCGGTGGCGCCGGTAGAGCGTTGTGCCCACGCTGCGGAACGTCTGCGCCTCGGGGTTGTCTGCGAGCAGCCAGAGCGCCTCGTTCTCCATGTCTTTGTCCCAGAAGTAGTCTGTGAGCTCAAAGTTCTGGCGGAACATCTCCACCGTGTTGGCGTCATCCACGTCGTAGTAGCCGTGCGACTCGAAGAACGCGAGCCCCTCGGAGATGTCGTACTTGCCCGAGTACACGTCCTGCAGGTGCGAGTCGAACGGGGTCTCGGGTTCCGCATACACCGGATCGCTGCTACTGTTGTTACCACTGCTGCTGGAGACCGACTTGCCCAGGAGCATGTTCTCGAAGCTCTCGCTGCGCTGGCGGTAGTAGAAGCTGCTCCGCGACGAGTACGGCGACGTCGACGACTGGGAAGACTGCGACGTGTTTGAGCTTGGTGGCGCAGGCGTGGCCTTCGGGTAGTACGAGGCATCCACGGGCCGCGCCATAGGCGGTAGCCCGCGCAGCGGCTCGCTCAGCGGCATAGAGCGGTGGATGCGGTAGTCCTTGTGGTTGCCCACGCGCGACGAGAGCGACCCGCCGCCGTCGCTGCTGCTGCTGTTGCTGCGCGCGATCCCGATGGGCTGGAGGCTCACGGAGGGCGACATCATGGTGGTCTGCGTCTGCTTTTCTTCTGGTTCGACTGGGGTTTTCCTGTGAAGTAACTTGTTGTTGTTGGCTTGCTCGTGCGGATGGTGTTATTATAGATAACCCACACACACACGGACACGCACAAGCTGTTGGTGAATTGGGTTCAACTCACACAAACACAACCACTTGCTTGTTGGTGTTGTTGTTGCTTGCTTGCTTGTCAACAAACAAACACACACACAACAAGAGAACTTCGTCGTCCGCCTTCCTGTTGAGCGACTGAGGGGGATGAAGCAGAAGTGAAGCAGACGAGCGAGTGAGCAAGTGTCGCTTGGAGCAAGTCCCGCTGGCTGACAAAGACGGTGTCTGGGTGTCCGTGGGTGATGTCTTGCTTGTCTGCTTGCTTGCGCGTGCGCGAACGAGCGGCGGCTTCTTCCGGGAAGGAGCTTGGCTGGTGTGCGCTTGACCGTGAGCTTTTGGAGCTGACCGTGTCGCTGGCCCAACAACATGCCACTCGCGACTTGCTTCCCAACAACAACAACAAGGCAAAACAAGCAAGTGCAAAAAGCAAGCGAAGAAGGAAGAAAGGGGTTCTCTCTGGTTACTTAACAGCAAACCCAACCCCTGATCAAAATTACAACATTAGGGTTGTGAATTGTATGAAAAAATGCATTTGTTTTTGAACAATTTGGATTGCTTGCCCTTTCAGCCCAGAAAAATTAATGTCGTCGTTTGTTTCTAAAAAGAACCCTCAAGTTGCAACGCCTGACGAGAGAACAATCTCAACAATCCGAGCCAAGAATGGTTGTGCCAGATGGCTTGGCTTGAAATATGTATGGTGGAACGGAAACATCTGGATCTGACCAGCATGCCCAAAAACTGAGTGGGTTCTCGAAAGTTTCTAAATCAGGACTAAAAAAGGAGGATGGGGGATGATTTTAAAAAAAACGAGAGAGCGTCAGCTGGCGCACGCGAGATATTGTCGCTAAGTCGACAGCTGCAACCAAACGAACACTTTGACCCCCTCGAAAGAATTTTAACGAGAAGATCCTCAACTTGATCATGTACCTGTCGAGTTTGACGACCAAGAATACTACCATATAGCCCAACTCTTTTGAGCTCAGACTCTTTAGAGCCAAGTTCTCTATCATTTTTGACCAGTTTTGGATGACCCCAAATACCTTGCTAAACTTCCCCAATTCCTTTTCTAACCTCATGGCAGCTGTCAAATCAAAATCCACACAAGCGCTTCAGGTATGTCAGCTCGAAATAAAATGCATCTGCTAAGAATAGCAACAGATGAAAGTATCTTTCATCGTGGCCGATGCAGCAGATTGACATGAATGGACGGATCCGCATCCTTGTTCTTCTTCACAGCTGTCACTTCTGTGGCTGCCATTGCTTCTCATTACTTGCTTCAAGAATGAGTTCCGTATTCGATTGGCTTTGGCCAATCCACTGCAGCTTTGAACGCGTCGTCAGCAGCTAATGCTTGTAACCAAGTCTAACACTCCTGTGTGAGTGCCTTTGACCTTCTCGAGTTTCATTCTTGACCTAATTACTTGCGTCTCATCCATTTGTTCCTTTCTTTCCAAACAGCCAGCCACCTACGACCGAAATACTGGGCTCTCAACGAGAGGCGATGGTCTCACGCGACGGCTACGGCATGCTCGAATTAAGCACACCACTCGTAAATCCGTACAAAAAGCAACTGCGTGTTGCTGTCGAGGTCAACATGAGAGAGCTCTTCAGGTTTTTGTCGCGCGCAGCTTTTGAATTTCTGAACGAAGAACAAAGATTCTTTGTCATCGAGGTACTGTATCAATTCTGCGAGGGACGAACGACTCAGAAAAAAGGGACAGAAGGGCAAAACAGTCACTGAAGAAGATAGGAACCTTCTCCACCTCCCATGTCTCTCAAGTCGCTTGTCAAATGCCAAAGCGCTTCAAATTGACTGAGTCGTTGTTGTTCGTTGTTTCCATGGCTCACGCTCCAGGCTCGGCTTTTCCACTCAAACCAAAGAGACACCCGCCACGCAAGAGAGAGAGAGAGAAAGCGATCAATCCGATCTTAAATCGACTGTTCATGGCGATCTTCTCGCGAGAAGATCGCTATCGCTAAGTCGACTCGCTCTCCCGCACCTCCTTTCTCAGGACTCACAACCGGACGGCACGCTGGCACTCCTCCCACTGGCGTTCGAAGATTCCACTCCACTCCTTGTGAGAAAAGCCCAAGTGGCTGCATTGGATATGGCGATCAAGAAGATTGGGGCTTGATGGATCATAGCCTGCTTGCTTGGTTGATGCAGTTAACTATGGAAATATTGACCCTTTGCCAATGGGAGCTGGGGACTGAATGATGGCCAAATGCGTGTCAAAATCTGCTCTTGAGCTCGTCAGTGTGAAGTTCATACAGCACGGAACTACTTTCTTTCTTTCTTTCTGTCTCTCTGTTTCCATTGCAAAGACACCTGTGAAAACCGATAAAAAGCTTCATGTATCGGTTTTAAAAGGGGACTCAGTCAGTTGCTTTTGCTGCTGTATTGCGAAAATGTAGCCATCCACTTGGTCGTCAATCTGACAGACAACAGGCTTGTTGCTCTGATTGGCACGCAACCCCAGCAGCTCAAACTCCAGTCCACTGGAGCTGAAAGAGTGCAGTAATTAAAGAGGAGCCCCCCTCCCCTCCCATATCCACACCTTCAGACAAGGGCTCCCCATTCTACAGGTTCTTCACTTCGAAGCACCTCGCAGTACCTTGGAGAGTGTGAAAACTGTGAGCCTGTGGTATGCGACACCTTGGTGAGCCGCATTTCATAAAATTTATGACACATTTAATGTGTCAGGGCTCAACCAGACAGGGCGAAAACCTGAAGGCCTGAGGGAGAACACAGAGAGCGTTGACAGAGCTAATACATACATGCATGATACAAAAGCCGTGTGGAGAGCACATGCAGTTTTGGCTTGACGCTCCGAGGGGCCAACTCATGACCTGAGTTGCCCTCATGGCGTCACATGTCACAGATATTTGAGAGCAGCCCACTCACTTTCGGTATAAACCACCACTTTTTTCTTATCCCATTCACCCGCCATTTCCCTCTCTAAACCGATCCACCCAAAAATTGCAAGCGAATCGACAAGAAGCGCACTGCTAGCACCATTGTGCTATTTAAAAGCTCCTTACAGTATTCAAATTTCAAGGGAGATGAAATACCAGAAGGACCAATATGAGTGTATTATGCTATTCAAAAGCTTCATACTTTATTCAGTACCAAAGTGGGAAGGGGGAAGTGCGTGCGAAAGGAGGGAAACTGGTCGCGTCGTCACCCACAATACCAATAACAACGCAACGCCCCAGTTTGGAGCAATCGGGTGCGCTCATTCGTCTCCATCCAGCCGCCTCCCAGCGCTCTGCACGAGCCACCACTACCTACACCGCATCTATCTGCGCGTGCGGCGTGTTCCTGAGCATCTGCGCGTCATTTTGAGCCCCCACTCGCGCTCTGAAGTCTCCTCCAGCCGTCGCAATAATCGATCGATCAATCCGTGAGCCTCATGGCGCGCAAGGAGTTCCACAAGGTCTACAATGACCAGGGCGGCAGCAGCAAGAGCGCGCTCTTTAGCGCCACGCGCCTGTCGGCCTACCACGTGATGGTGGGCATCGTGTCGCTCGGTGCGCTCGCGCTGCTGCTCGAGTACGCGTTCCTCTCGGGCGGCGGGGTCACGGTCGACAGCTACCTGCAGCTCGAGGTCGAGGAAGGCGCGGACCTGTACCCCGAGGAGATCATGGCGTCCGAGCTCGCGCGCGACGTGGATGAAGCGGACCTCGTGCACCTGAGTCTGCTGCACGAGGCGTGTCTAAACCACAAGGACAGCATCATCCCGTGGACGTACGGGCTCAACGGCAAGGTCGCGTCGCCGAGCGTGCTGATCAACCGCGACGACCCGAACCTAATCGACAAGATCCGCCAGTGCCCCGACGTGGACCTCTTCCTGCCAGTGGGTATCCGCGGCCACGGCTACTGCGAAGACTCGATCGCGTACACCAAATGTAAGTGGCTCTATGTGCTTATGATCAATACCGTGCGATTGATTATATGCATCGTATTAAGTGGTGCTAATGCGTGCGTTTGCGTGATTTATACGATAGTCCTGAAGACGCGCATGCTGCCGGCGTGGGCGGTGGAGATGAAGTACCTCGACAAGAAGACGGGCAAGACGCTGACGTACCACGATTTGTGTCCGAAGACGCCGATGATCTTCTTCAACCACTACTGGGACGGCATCCCGAACTCGCCCGACTGGCCACTCAAGAAGCCGCTCTACCTCATGGCGAACATTGAAATGTACGAGCTGCAGGCGAAGCACTACTGGGGCGTCGACGCCGTGCTCTGCAAGACCGCGATCTGTGCACGCCGCGTGCGCTTGTGGTACGAACAAGAAGGTAACCCGCGTAACACGAAAGTGTTCTACACGCGCCACACGTCGTCCGACGTCGCGACGTTTGCGAAACACCAGCTCGGCGCGGACGCGATTGAGCCAAAGAACTTTTCCGACGTCTCGTTCATCCACGCCGTCGGTACCAGGTAAGGAATTGTCCCATACTGCTATCGCAAAATTGATTGATTGTTAATGCTAATGATCTCATGTGTATTCTAATACAGTGTTCAGAAGGGTACTCGTCCAGTGTTGGATTGCTGGCTGAAGCGACCGGACTTCCCAAAGCTCACGATCTACATGCACCCAGATGTGTACAGCGACGAGATGCGCGCCACGTACGACGACCGTATCAAGAAGAGCCAGGTGAAGATCGAATTAGGCCGCATCGAGGCGAACGATTTTGGCAAGATCATCGCCGAGGCGAGCTTCTTCCTCTGCACGAGTCTGCACGAAGGCTACGGCCACTACATCAACCAGGCGCGCGCGAGTGCGGCGGTGATCGTGACGACGGATGTCCCGCCGATGAACGAGTTTCTGACGCCCTCGTCCGGCATCCTCGTGCACTCGACGCGACGGATATTCAAGCAGCAGATCCTCGGCGGCGGCTACATGGGCGAGTACGGTCTCAAGAACGTCCCGGGGCTCACGGCGCAATTCGGCGGCCGCGACGTCTGCGAAGCCGTCGAGCGCGTGATGAAGATGACCTCCGAGGAGCGCGAGACCATGGCGGCGCGCGCCAAGAAGCAGTACTTTGTCGACATGAACTTCTTTGCGCACAAGATGGACGAGCTGCGCGCGTACGCGCGATCCCACACGGCACATTTGCGCACGGTATTAGACGAATAAGCAACAAACCATTTTTTTCACATACACCACACCAGGAAAAATAAGGAAACAATAACAAAAAGAGCGACTGACTGTATCGAAGGTGGGCGAGACTTTGGCGTCCGCACACAAGACGGTGGGGATGAGGCTGCATGCAGATACAGACGCGAGCGTTGGGAGACGCTGAGAGGATGGAGGGGTAAGTTAGGCCATCCACTGATGATCATGGGAGATGGCCATGCGTTCATGTGTGGTATTTTAGGTGCTTCGTGGCTTTTCACAAGTCAAGTTATGTCAAAAAATGGATTTCAATCCTGGCGAGTCTTCGATTTTTTCACTTGAAAAATGCAAAGAAACGAATACTTTTTTGTTAGGGGCTCTGCGCTCAGTATACCATTTCGCAATTTTAATCCGGGAAATATACCAGTCCCAAAATATATGCGGTTAGTATACAGATGACACTCCCAATAAGTTACATCAAAATTGGCGCAAATCGATATACATTTTGAGAGGCAATGCAAATTATGGGAATATAAATTGTCGAAGGTATTGTGTAAAACTTGTATGGTTTGAAATGGATTCACTTATTGAGAACCTAGC